>MU834273.1:0-48221 GCA_029204225.1 Diphasiastrum complanatum | reverse complement strand
TTTTTTCTCTCTCTTCATATTTTTCGAAAAAATGTGAAAGAACCAAAGGTGTTGAGAACATAATATATTTCTGTAGACTGTCGAAAAATAGTGTATTCTTGTAGACTTGTTCGAAATGTTAATTTTGTGGAAGTTGTTGAAGATGTCCAAGTCTTCAATGACTTCAAGTTATTGAGCTTAACATTTGAACTTGGAATTATGATAGGATTGGTTTAAGAAAAATCTACTTTATGTTGGAGTCAATATTGTTTAAAAGTTGAAAGTAGAATTCGCCCATGATCGTTGCTTTGTGAAGGATGTGAACCAAAACTTCAAAGTTATTGCGGATGGAGTAAGAAGCCCAATACAAAATTGTACAGGTTGAATGCTACAATTAAGGGGCAACATGGACTTGTATCATCCACTCCATCGCAAACTGAGATGTGGCATAAGAGGCTTGGTCACTTAAACTTGGAAAGCCTAAGTTTGATGAGAACATTGGAGATGGTAACAAGATTTCCTACCATAAAAGATCACTTGAAATCGATGTGCGAATCCTATGTATATGGGAAGCAGCATCGAGAGAAGTTCAATAAAGGGGGTGTTGCAAGAGCAAAGAACATCCTGGATTTAATCCACACAGGTTTATGCGGGCCTATGAGGACCATGTCCTTAGGTAAAGCCTTCTATTTCATGACCTTTATTGATGATATGTCATGTAAGACGTGGATCTACTTCTTGAAGAATAAATCAGATGCATTTGATAACTTCAAGAGCTTCAAAACATTGGTCGAAAATCAGACAGGTAGGAAGATCAAACTCCTAAGATCAGATAGTGGAAGTGAGTACAAGTCTAATGACTTCAATCATCTTTGTGATCAATGTGGGATTAAAAGACAATTTACGCAAGCTCATACTCCTGCTCTCAATGGTGTAGCTGAGCGCAAGAATCGTACAATTGTGAAAAGTGCTAGATCTATGCTAGCTGAGATGAAACTACCAAAAGATTTTTGGTCAGAAGCATGTAGTACGGCAGTCTATCTTCAAAATAGAAGTCCTACCATTGCCATACCAAAGATAACACCTTAGGAAGCATTCAGGAAGAAGAAGCCAAAGGTGAACCACTTGCGAATCTTTGGATGTAAGGCCTTTGTACACATTCCTAAGGAAGAGAGACGTAAACTTGATGTAAAAGCTATCAAGTGCTACGATGATCGTGTGAAGGGCTATAGATGTTTTGATCTAGTGGAAAACAAAATCCATATAAGTCGTGATGTTATCTTTGATAAATCCAAGATGTATGAAGATGAGGATGCTAAGAAGATAGACACATCCAGTGGAAAACATGGTATAGTGAGGATACCGCCTGATGATGATCCATTCATTGACCTTCCGAGTGATGAGCATGAGGATACATCTCAAGATACTAGTACTCAACCTCAAGAGACAGGTTGGAGAGGTAGGGACAAACCTTTTGGTGCAAGAACGATTGAAGTTGCAGGTGACAAACACAAGGCGAAGGATGTACCGTGGGATACATTTTCACCAAGAAGCCGATCACCTGACAGGAAGCTCCCTAAGTGGTTTGATAGACTGTTGGAGAGCCGCGACATAGATGACTTTCCAGGATCATCTAGCCAGGGAGAGCTACAAAGATCAACAAGAGATAAGACACTACCTGAAATGTATGAAGCAAATTATGCTCTCTTATCTAGTATTATTGAAAGCAAAGAACCTTCGACTTATGGTGAAGCGAAGGATGATGGCATTTGGGTCAAGGCCATGGGAGAGGAGATGGAGTCAATTGCTAAGCATAGTACATGGGACTTAGTAGAACCACCAGTTGGCAAGAAACCCATTGGTTGCAAATGGGTATACAGGACTAAGTACCATGCAGATGGAAGTATAGCAAAGCACAAGGCAAGATTGGTGATCAAAGGGTACGCACAAAGTAAAGGCATCGACTATGAGGGGACCTTTGCGCCGGTTTGTAAGTGGAATACTCTACATCTACTTGTTGCTTTAGCTTCACATTTTGGTTGTCCTTTGCATCAGATGGATGTGAAATCTGCTTTTCTAAAAGGTGAGTTAGAAGAAGAAGTGTTCATGGATCAACCTGAAGGCTTTGTAGCGAAGGGAAAGGAAAATAAAGTATGTCGCTTGAAGAAAGCGCTTTATGGTCTTAAACAAGCACCATGTGTGTGGTATAGCAGGATTGATGCCTACTTTCGTTCAAAGGGGATGGTGAGAACACATTCTAATCCAAATCTATATGTCTGATGCTTTAATGGTATGGTTGCTTTGATTGCTCTTTATGTTGATGACTTGATTATTATGGAAAATAATCAAGAGATGATAGACATGATCAAGAAAGACCTCATGGAACAATTCGACATGACAGATCTCAGCCTGATGCATTACTGTCGTGGAGTAGAAGTGTGGCAAAAAGGACATGAAGTGGGTTTAACACAAGTGAAGTATGTCAAAGAGTTGCTGCACAGTTTTAGGTTGTAGGATTGCAAACCAGTAAACACTCCTATTGAACCAGGTAAAAAGCTTTCTAAGCTTGATGAGTCACAGCCATTTGATGCTACACTGTATAGACAGTTAATAGGGAGCTTGATTTACCTTACCACGACTATACCAGATATATGCTATGTTGTTGGCTTATAAGTCAGTTTATGGCAGCACCTACAAAAATGCATTGGAAGACAGCTAAACGCATTTGTGCTATGTGAAAGGCACTTCAGAGTGTGGCTTGATTTACAAGAAGCATGATGGTTTACCTGAGTTGTGTGGCTATGTGGATGCGGATTGGGGAGGTGACTATGATGATCATAGATCCACCACATGGTATGTATTCTAGTTTTGTGGTAGTTGCTTTTTTTGGTCTAGTAAGAAGCAAAGTACAATTGCTCTTTCCACCACAGAAGCAGAGTATAAGGCAATGTGTAGTGCAACACATGAAGCTATATGGTTGAGAGAAATCTTGGAAGAAGTTGGCATGAAGCAGAAAAATCTCATGACTTTACATAGCGACAGTCAGAGTGGCATTCAACTAGCAAAGAATCCAGTGTTCCATGCGAGAACTAAACACATTGAGATTCAGTATCACTTTATACGTGAGAGACTGCTGAGTCGTGAAATTCATGTTGTTCATTGTAGCACAGAAGAACAACTAGTTGATATTTTCACTAATCCACTTACTGGAGAAAAGTTTGATAAGTTTAGATCAAAGCTTTATGTACTTAAAGTTTGTTGACTTCAAAGCTATGTATATGACTGTATGAAAAGTAGACTCTACTTTAAGGGAGAGAGTTAGAATTAAAGTAGAATCATTGTGTTACTGTACTGTGGGTCTTATTAGTGGATAAGGATCAGTTGGCCTTGCCACAAGGCAAGTTGACGGGACACGCATCCCGCCAACGACAACCTGGGTCATGCATGGGTTGCCTGAGTGAACAACTATATGTACAGTGTAATTTCATTTTGAGAAATACAGTTGCTATGTGAGCTTGCTGTGGAGAGTGTTTTTTGTCTGTGTTACTGCGTAGCATAATATGTGTTCTTGTGCAAAGCAAATTCTAAGTGTTCTTACATAAGGATTAGAATGGCACGGATCTGTCTTGATACCTTGTAAAAACCATGAAAACCTCATCAATAAAATGAAACCTATCTGATACAAGGATCCAAAAAACTATGGGGTGAATATGGGGCTACGATAAACGAAAGTTTAATTGTAGTTACGCTATTCAACCATGGCTTGTGATAATTTATTACCCATTTAGTTGTCATATTAGTGTATGGTGAGATACGACTGGAAAGCATGGATATGCTCAGGAGTATGGACAGTAGTGCGTGACGTTTCTTAAGTCATTTTTCAAGTACGGTACAGCAAAACAAAGTAATTTCAGCGGAGAAAGTGTTCGGAGTGCGCTAGAAGTGATTTCACCATTCCACTGAGCACGTTGTTGGGAGTTGACGATTGAGTGCATTTCGGAAGGCGACTCCGATTTGGCTTTCAAATTGGTGGAAAAGCAGTGAGTGCTCTGGTAAGGGAAAAAGTGCAAGTTATTATTTTCAATTTTTGACATCATTGTTGGCCTCGGCATACTATTTTTAGCCTACGACAAAAGTTTCAAGCAGTTTTGCGATGGCAAACATGGGAGAGTCCATTTTGAGTGAAAGTAGCAAATTGGACGGGATTTCCAACTATGCAGTGTCGAAATTCAAAATGAAAAACATACTAATGGAGAAAGACGTGTGGGAAGTCATCACAGGTGATGAGAGAAGGCCGCCAAATGAAGCGGATATCAAAGTGTTCGATAAAAAGATGAGAAAAGCTTTGACCTTCATTAACTTGTTAGTGAAGGATCACATCATTACTCACATTTGTAATGCTGTTACACCCAGACATGCATGAGATGTGCTAAAGGAGCAGTTTGAGACGTCAAATCTGTCAAGGATCATGTTCCTGAAATCAAAGTTGAATAGTGCCCGCATGGAACAAGGAGAGCACATTCATACGTACATGACCAGAATCAAGACAATGAGAGATGAACTGCATTCTATTGGTGAGCGCATATGTGATGTGGAGATGGTGCACAATGCATTGTGCGGCATTGCAGAACCCTATCAGATGTTTGTGAGCGGAATAGCATCAAGAGAAAGATTGCCAACCTTTGACGAGCTCACATGAATCTTGATGCAGGAAGAACAACGGCGAGAAATGGTGAAAGCTAGACGTCAAAATATTAACGATCAGGCACTTGCAACATGCCAAAAACAAGGCAAGGGCAAGGGCAAGAAGAAGTCTAAACAACAATTTGCCAAGTCTCAGGAGGACGAGGGATCTTCCAATAAGACCAAAAATAAAGACAAGTGCTTCCATTGTGGTAAAAAGGGCCATTGGAAGAGTGAATGTCGCAAATTCTCGACGGAACAAGGCAAGGGAAAACCAAAACAAGCAGGTAACCTTGTCGATGAGGGTTGAGATTGAAGACTCTAGCATCTTCATATCTGCATTGTCATCTAATCAAGATGATCAAGCATGGTATATTGACTCGGGAGCCACAAGACACATGACA
The DNA here is from genome assembly GCA_029204225.1 of Diphasiastrum complanatum. Classification (NCBI taxonomy): domain Eukaryota; kingdom Viridiplantae; phylum Streptophyta; class Lycopodiopsida; order Lycopodiales; family Lycopodiaceae; genus Diphasiastrum; species Diphasiastrum complanatum. The sequence goes on along the minus strand of MU834273.1, from coordinate 43,155 downwards.
GGTAACAAGAATTGGTTCAGTAGCTTGAAAGTGTTGGATAATGGAACATCTGTTTCACAAGCAAATGGTGAGGTGTGCAAAATCAAGGGGATAGGCACCGTTTCAATCCAACTACCTGATGGCAGAAGCAGAATGATCAGGGAGGTACTTAACGTACCGGGTTTGAAAAAAAATCTACTTTCTGTTGGAGTCATTACTGATCAAAAGTTGAAAGTAGAATTTGCCCATGATCGTTGCTTTGTGAAGGATGTGAACCAAAAGTTCAAAATTATTGCGGATGGAGTAAGAGAGCCCAATAAAAAATTGTACAGGTTGAATGCTACAATTAAGGGGCAACATGGACTTGTATCGTCCATTCCATCGCAAACTGAGTTGTGGCATAAGAGGCTTGGTCACTTGAACTTGGGAAGCCTCAATTTGATGAGAAAATTGGAGATGGTAACAAGATTGCCTACCATAGAAGATCACTTGAAATCGATGTACGAATCTTATGTTTATGGGAAGCAGCATCAAGAGAAGTTCAATAAAGGGGGTGTTGCAAGAGCAAAGAACATCTTGGATTTAATCCACACAGATTTATGTGGGCCTATGAGGACCATGTCCTTAGGTAGAGCCTTCTATTTCAGATCTATGCTAGTTGAGATGAAACTACCAAAAGATTTCTAGTCAGAAGCATGTAGCATGGCAGTCTATCTTCAAAATAGAAATCCTACCTTTGCCATACCAAAGATGTAAAAATTACAGCAAATAAGGATCCTAAAACACTTGAAATGATGAGGGAAACAATAGATTATGATTTCATAAGATTAGCACAAGTTGAACCATCAAAATCCATCAAAAATCTATGCTTGAACCTCACTAAATGGCCCAAATCCTTGAAGAAGGCTTCACACGTGTGAAAGTACGGCCCCCCATAGTCTGAGTACTGTACACCAGACCTACATTCAATCCTATAATCATTAGTAATCACAAGTACTCAAACAATTATGAACATAGAGAGCAATTGCACCATTATGAGAGAAAAAACATGAAATTGCTTGATTGATTTTGGTGAGATATCATCACCTATATATACATGATCCATCACGATTTTGGGCAGGTATGAGTAGCCCTAAACCTATCCCTAATGCTAATTTTGGTGGATCTTTCATCCCTACCAAGTTAGGGCTGGAATCTTGGAGATCCCTCAACAATGCAAAAATTACCAAAAATAGCTCCTATTTTTTCTCCCTTGTATCTAAGCATAATTTGGACTCATTTCAAAGGTTCTAACACTTAGGTCTACTTGAGAACATCCTTATGAATGGAATCCTATGCTATTTGGCACGTGTGACAAGCCACATCATGACCATCTAACTATTTACAAGTCATATGACCAAAACTAGTCAAGCTAGAATTGTGAATTTTTAACACTCCTCCTCACTATCTAGCTTGGTTCAATCATTGCTTTACTAATCACTCCAAGTGATGATCTGAACTTCATAAAAGGTGTCTTTTGAAGTGGTTTAGTAAGTAGATCAGCTACACATTCATTGCTTGGAACATGCTCCAAAGCAATCTCCTTGGCTTGCACCATTTCTCTCACAAAGTGATGGCATATCTCAATGTGCTTAGATCTTGCATGGAAGATTAAGTTAGATGCAAGGTGTTGGGCTGATATATTGTCATTGTAGATGATTGGTGCCTCCTCTGAATCCATGATCTTTAGCTCCACCAATAATCTCTTGATCCAAAGTACCTCCTTTGTAGTGGTTGTCAAAGCTTTGTACTCGGCCTCGGTTGAAGATAGAGATATAGTTTCTTGCTTTTTTGAAAGCCATGAAACCACACCTTCTCCTATGAAAGTTGAATAGGCACTTGTTGATTTCCTATCTCTCTTGTCCCCTGCAAAATCTGAGTCACTAAATGCATGAAGGTTAATCACATCTCCTCTATATAGAATCCCAAAATCCAATGTACCCGAGATGTATCTTAGAATCCTCTTAGCCTTTTCCCAATGGATACTCAATGGCTTTTGCATGGATTGGCTCAACCTACATATACTAAAGCTAAGATCTGGTCTAGTTATAGTGATCCACATTAAGGAGCCTATAAGTTGCCTAAACAAAGTGATGTCCATGAAGGATCTTTCATCATCTTCATTTGGCACTTTTACATCTTGCTCCATTGGTGTGTCAACACTTTTGCATACTTCCATCTTAAACTTCTTCAAAAGACTTTGAGCATAGTTTACTTGACTTATAAAGATAAAATCAGACCCTCTAAGTACTTCTATGCCTAAGATGAAGTGAAGACACCCTAGATCTACCATCTTGAACTCTAAGGATAGATCTATCTTGATTTTTTCAATACCATCAACACTATTTCCACTAATGATGATGTCATCTACATAAATGAGTAAAAGTACAATACCAACATCATCAAACTTAATGTAAAGAGTGGGATCATATTCACTTTGAACAAAAGAAAGTGAAATAAGATAGCAATGTAGTCTTGAATTCCAAGATCTTGAGGCTTGCTTCAAGCCATAGATGCTTCTTTGGAGATGGCATACTTTGTTCTCCATTCCATGCTTGATGAACCCTTGTGGCTGTTCCATATAGATATCCTCTTCCAAAAAACCATTCAAGAAAGCATTAGAGACATCCATTTGACATAGAATCCATCCAAAATGTGATGCAAGTGCAATGATTAGTCTTATTGTGACCATCTTGGCCACGGGTGCAAAAGTTTCCTCATAGTCTATCCCTCTCTCTTGAGCATAACCTTTTGCAACTAATCTTGCTTTATGTTTGTTAACACTCCCATTTGCATTCAACTTAAGCTTGAAGACCCACTTGCATCCTATTACATTCCTTTGAGGTCTCTCAACAAGCAACCAAGTTTCATTCTCAATCAAGGCATCATACTCATCCAACATAGCTTTATACCATTCTTTGGAGTTCAATGCATCTTCAACATTAGACGGTTCTTCAAAACTAGATAAAGCATAAGAAGTGGATGAGATACCCTCAACTTGCTGTCCTTTGCCTTGATATGTGAGCCTTGATGGCTCCACTTTTGCCCTTAAAGATCTCCTTGGTGTGATAGGTGGGTTTGGTGCTTGCTCCTCCATGAGCTCCTCCTCAAAACCAAGATCTTGCTCCTCGACCATCTTCTTCTTGATTGTTGGAGCACTTGAGCCTTCTTCAAGCATATGCATATGATGTTCATCAAAGATGACATCCCTTGAAACAACAAATTTGTTCAAGGATGGAAGATAGACTTCGTAGCCCTTGCTTGAGCTTGCATATCCAAGCATGATCCCTCTTGTGGAAGATGGATCCTCCTTGGTTCTTGTTTCTAATGGCACATGCACATAACATATACACCCAAAAACTTTCAAGTGATTAAGATTGGGTTTCTTTCCATACAACATCTCATAAGGAGTTTTGCCTTCAATTGCTTTGCAAGACACCCTATTCATCAAGTAGTTTGCACATACAAGAGACTCACCCCAAAAGGATTTGGGCAAACAAGCATCTAATCTTAAAGCCTTAGAACATTCACATAATGTTCTATTCCTTCTTTCAGCAACTCCATTTTGTTGAGGAGTGTAAGGACAAGAAGTCTCTTTCTTGATCCCTTCCTCCTCACAAAAGGCCTTGAACTCATTGGAGATGAATTCTCCACCATTGTCACTTCTAAGAATCTTGATGCTATGATTATGATGCTTTTCCACAAACAACTTGAACTTTACAAAAGTATCAAATACTTGAGACTTGAAGGAAAGTAAGAACACCCAACAATATCTTGAGTAGTCATCAATGAAGGTTAAAAACATGGATGAACCTCCATTAGATTTGGTGCTAGCAATGTGCACATCCGAGTGTATGAGTTCAAGAGGATGAGATGACTTTGTGATGGAGTTAGGAAACACCTTCTTATGTGCCTTGGATAAGGCACAAGCTTCACAAACCTTGTCTTCCTTCCCAATAGACCTTGGTAGGCCTAAAGCATACTCCTCCTTGATCATAGCCTCCATGGAACCCGGGTTGACATGTCCAAGTCTTTTGTGCCATAAAGTAAAGGTAGATATCTTGCTCTTCTCGGCCAACATGACAACATTAGTATCCACAAATGCATCCAGCTTATAAAGTTTGCCAAGTCTAGTGCCCTTAGCCACTATCTTACCCTTCTTCTTGATGAAACATTCATTTGAAGCAAAGTCAACATTGAAACCATTGTCTACCATTTGGCCAACACTTAGTAGATTCTTTGTTATTGTAGGAATGTACAAAACACCTTCTATGTTGATCTTTTTGGAAGATCCTAAGCAAAGGGGAATGCTACCAGCTCCTTCAATCTTACAAGCTTCATCATTTGCTGTATAGATAGACTTTATAGGTCCATCATAAGATAAGAGAGAAGAGAAAAACTCCCTTTTACTAGTCATGTGTGAACTAGCACCTGAGTCAATCCACCAAGGATCTTCTCCTTTGAAGCTTGTTGAAGAAAATATGGACATCATGAGAGAGTCCTCATGTGAACTCTCCTCCTCCTCCTCTTTGCTCATGTTGGCTTGGCTTTGATCTTGCTTCCTCTTGAAGCATTCCGAGGCATAATGCCCCATCTTGCTACAATAGTAGCACTTCACCTTTGATTTGTCCTTCTTGACTTTGGTGGTTGATGGAGATGCCTTTGGGGGTCCTTCTTGATCCTCAAGCTTTGTAGACTTCTTGAATGTTGATCCTTTGCCTTTGGACTTGCCTTTGCCTTTGGTGAAGAGAGCTTGGTCATCTCCACCTTGGATGGAAAGCCTATCCATCCTCTCTTGCATTTGGCTCCTTCTTGATTCCTCGGCCATGAGTGTGCCTTGAAGTTCTTCAAGTATGGGTAGCTTACCCATAATTGCATATCCCTGAACCAAATTGTCAAATTCAAAGCTTAGTCCATTCAATATGAGTTGAACAAGCTCTTCATCCTTGATAGGGTCACCTATAAAGGCTAGCTCTTTGTTCAATTCCTTTACTCTTAGGACAAAAGTATGTGCACTCTCTCCTTTCTTTTGATAGCTTCTATAGATTTGATTCTTCAAAGCTAACATTCTAGTTTGGTTCTTGGATTCATAGACCTTTTGCAAAGTCTCCCAAGCATCTTGAGCTGAAGTGCAATCTCCTACCTCTCTTAAGAGTTCATTTGCAACATTCATTTTTATGCAATGTAGTGCAACATTGCACCTCTTGATGTATTTGGCTTTTTCTTGAGGATGAATAGGTTCACCCTCCTTACCATTTACAATTTCCATCAGATCTTGCATGATCATGATAGATTCCATTCTAACTTTCCATATGGAATAGTTAGTTTTGTTGAGCCTTTCATTAGTATCCAAAAGATATGCATTTATAGATGCCATCTAGTCTCCTAATCAAGGACTTGACACAAATGAAGGTTACTTCTATTGATTTGATTGAAGGTCTACCTTATCCCACTTCTTAGGGACCTGAAAAGATCAGTAATAGACTTCCTATAAAGATCTAAGAATGATCTCTAACAAAATCAAATCATAGAATACTAGAAACAATGCACTTGCTTGATTGAAGTAGACAATACTAGTAGAATTGCCCCTCTTTCTATAAAGAACATTAAAGCTTCCAAATGATCTGATAAAGAGTGAATTTCAGCAACCTAATATACTTCCAAAATCACTTGTAAAAGATCTAAATGGAACTTAATGAGGATGCAACACAATCTACTATCCAATCACAAGCAAAAAATGATCAAAATTGATGAAAAATTGATCTAATTTGGTGCATAAGTCAAGCAATGGTTGGACTGAACCTAAATCACTTTAGGAGGTGCCTACTACACTTTAGAACAGCCTTGAAGAGTCCCCAAAACTCTGATCTTCCCTCTCCTTGAATGCTAGAAAGCCTTCTCTATGAAATCACCTCCAAAACTCGCTTAGAAATCAATGCTTGGAGCAAGCAAAACTTGCTATCTTGGTAATGTGAATTGAATTCAACTTTGCCTCTGGTTTTAGACACCTAAACACCTGCAAATGAAGTCACACAACACCAATCTCCAATGTATTTGACTCACTTTGAGTTCTAGAATCAATACTAGATGCTAAGATCCAATCTACACAAGATTTAGATCAAAAATTGTGATAAAATTGAATGCAAACCAAGGATTTAGCTCATTTCAGCCTTTAGGCTCTGATACCATGTAAAAATTACAGCAAATAAGGATCCTAAAACACTTGAAATGATGAGGGAAACAATAGATTATGATTTCATAAGATTAGCACAAGTTGAACCATCAAAATCCATCAAAAATCTATGCTTGAACCTCACTAAATGGCCCAAATCCTTGAAGAAGGCTTCACACGTGTGAAAGTACGGCCTCCCATAGTCTGAGTACTGTACACCAGACCTACATTCAATCCTATAATCATTAGTAATCACAAGTACTCAAACAATTATGAACATAGAGAGCAATTGCACCATTATGAGAGAAAAAACATGAAATTGCTTGATTGATTTTGGTGAGATATCATCACCTATATATACATGATCCATCACGATTTTGGGCAGGTATGAGTAGCCCTAAACCTATCCCTAATGCTAATTTTGGTGGATCTTTCATCCCTACCAAGTTAGGGCTGGAATCTTGGAGATCCCTCAACAATGCAAAAATTACCAAAAATAGCTCCTATTTTTTCTCCCTTGTATCTAAGCATAATTTGGACTCATTTCAAAGGTTCTAACACTTAGGTCTACTTGAGAACATCCTTATGAATGGAATCCTATGCTATTTGGCACGTGTGACAAGCCACATCATGACCATCTAACTATTTACAAGTCATATGACCAAAACTAGTCAAGCTAGAATTGTGAATTTTTAACAAAAGATAACACCTTACGAAGCATTCACGAAGAAGAAGCCAAAGGTGAACCACTTGCGAATCTTTGGATGTAAGGCCTTTGTACACATTCCTAAGGAAGAAAGACGTAAACTTGATGTAAAAGCTATCGAGTGCATATTCCTAGGATATGATGATCATGTGAAGGGCTATAGATGTTTTGATCCAGTGGAAAACAAAATCCATATAAGCCGTGATGTTATCTTTGATGAATCCAAGATGTATGAAGACAAGTATGCTGAGAAGATAGACACATCCAGTGGGAAAGATGGTATAGTGAGGATACCACCTGATGATGATCCATTCATTGACCTTCCGAGTGATGAGCATGAGGATACATCTCAAGATACTAGTACTCAACCTCAAGAGACAGGTTGGAGAGGGAGGGACAAACCTTTTGGTGCAAGAAAGATTGAAATTTCAGGTGATAAATGCAAGGAGAAGGATGTACCGTGGGATACATTTTCACCAGGAAGCCGATCACCTGACAAGAAGCTCCCTAAGTGGTTTGAGAGATTGTTGGAGAGCCGCGACGTGGATGACTTTCCAGGATCATCTAGCCAGGGAGAGCTACGAAGATCAACAAGAGAGAAGACACAACCTGAAAGGTATGAAGCACATTATGCTCTCTTATCTAGCATTATTCAAAGCAAAGAACCTTCGACTTATGGTGAAGCGAAGGATGATGACATTTGGGTCAAGGCCATGGGAGAGGAGATGGAGTCAATTGCTAAGCATAACACATGGGACTTAGTAGAACCACCAGTTGGCAAGAAACCCATTGGTTGCAAATGGGTATACAGAACTAAGTATCATGTAGATGGAAGTATAGCAAAGCACAAGGCAAGATTGGTGATCAAAGGGTACGCACAAAGTAAAGGCATCGACTATGAGGAGACTTTTGCGCCGGTTTGTAAGTGGAATACTCTACGTCTACTTGTTGCTTTAGCTTCACATTTTGGTTGGCCTTTGCATTAGATGGATGTGAAATTTGCTTCTCTAAATGGTGAGTTAGAAGAAGAAGTGTTCATGGATCAACCTGAAGGCTTTGTAGTGAAGGGACATAAAAATAAAGTATGTCGCTTGAAGAAAGCACTTTATGGTCTTAAACAAGCACCACGTGCGTGGTATAGCAGGATTGATGCATACTTTCATTCAAAGGGGATGGTGAGAACACATTCTGATCCAAATCTATATGTCTTATGCTTTGATGGTATGGTTTCTTTGATTGCTCTTTATGTTGATGACTTGATTATTATGGGAAATAATCAAGAGATGATAGACATGATCAAGAAAGACCTCATGGAACAATTCGAGATGACAGATCTCAATCTGATGCATTATTGCCTTGGAGTAGAGATGTGGCAAAAAGGACATGAAGTGGGTTTAACACAGGTGAAGTATGTCAAAGAGTTGCTGCACATGTTTAGGTTGCAGGATTGCAAACCAGTGAATACTCCTATTGAAACAAGTAAAAAGCTTTCTAAGCTTGATGAGTCACAATCATTTGATGCTATGCTGTATAGACAGTTAGTAGGGAGCTTGATTTACCTTACCACGACTAGACCAGATATATGATATGTTGTTGGCATTGTAAGTCAGTTTATGGCAGCATCTACGGAATCGCATTGGAAGGCAGCTAAACGCATTTTGCGTTATGTGAAAGGCAGTTCAGAGTATGGCTTGATTTATAGGAAGCATGATGGTTTACCTGAGCTGTGTGGCTATGTGGATGCGGATTGGAAAAATGACTATGATGATCGTAGATCCACCACATGGTATGTATTCCAGTTTTGTGGTAGTTGCTTTTCCTGGTCTAGTAAGAAGCAAAGTACAATTGCTCTTTCCACCACAGAAGCAGAGTATAAGGCAATGTGTAGTGCAGCACATGAAGCTATATGGTTGAGAGAAATCTTGGAAGAAGTTGGCATGAAGCAGAAAAATCCCACGACTTTACATAGCGACAGTCAGAGTGGCATTCAACTAGCAAAGAATCCAGTGTTCCATGCAAGAACTAAACACATTGAGATTCAGTATCACTTTATACGTGAGAGGCTGTTGAGTCGTGAAATGCATGTTGTTCATTGTAGCACAGAAGGACAACTAGCTGATATTTTCACTAAGCCACTTATTGGAGAAAAGTTTGATAAGTTTAGATCAAAGCTTTATGTACTTAAAGTTTGTTGACTTCAAAGCTATGTATATGACTGTATGAAAAGTAGACTCTACTTTAAGGGAGAGAGTTAGAATTAAAGAAGAATCATTGTGTTACTGTACTGTGGGTCTTATTAGTGGATAAGGATCAGTTGGCCTCGCCACAAGGCAAGTTGACGGGACACGCGTCCCGCCGACGTCAACCTGGGTCATGCATGGGTTGCCTGAGTGAACCACTATATGTACAGTGTAATTTCATTTTGAGAAATACAGTTGCTATGTGAGCTTGCTGTGGAGAGTGTTTTTTGTCTGTGTTACTGCGTAGCATAATCTGTGTTCTTGTGCAATGCAAATTCTAAGTTAAACAGCTTAGGAAGAAGCTGGATCATAGGACAAATAAATGTATTTTCATTGGCCATCCTGATGAGCATAAAGCTTATAAAGTTTATGATCCATCCACCAATGTAGTATTTGTCTCTAGGGATGTAATATTTCAAGAACATACATACTATGATTTCAAACAACCATCGATAAATGATGCTATGTCATTTCATCCTATTTTACGTCGCATGGATTCTTCCAACATTGATGTTCCTTCTATAGAACCTGCAGCTACAGCTACAGAAGCCGAGCAGCCGACAATACCTGTCATCATACCAGACCAAGCCAGCAGATTTGGACTAGTTCAAGAAGAAGCATCATCGCATCCTGGTCAACCAAACGTCTGCAGATCCTCACGGACTCGGACAGTTCCTGAGAGGTATGCACCTCAATCATTCTGGACTTCATCAGAAGAACCATAGAGCCTAGCCCAAGCAATTAACACCAAGGATGCTATGAGTGGCAAGAAGCTATGGAAAGCGAATAGAACTCGCTTTTGACAGATCAGACCTAGACACTGGTCGACTTCCCCACTCACAAGAGAGTTATCGACAACAAGTGGATCTTCAAGAAGAAGATCAACTCTGATGGTTCCATTGCAAAAATGAAAGTACGGCTGGTGGCTAAAGGATTCACTCAAGTCCAAGGAGTGGATTTTTTAGTCCTATCATCAAGATGTAGTCAATCAAGACTCTGATTGCGTTAGCAGCCACGGAAGACCTCGAAATGCACCAAATGGATATCAAGACAACATTTCTCAACGACAATGTCGAAGAGGAGCTATACACCTTCCAACTGGAAGGATTCGAAGTCAAAGGGCAAGAGCACAAAGTGTGCATGCTGCACAAAGCAATCCATGGTTTGAAACTGGACGCAAGAGCATGGTTCGATAGAATCAACTCTTATCTCATTCAATTGGGATTTGCAAACAACTCAGTTGACTGTAATGTTTATTGAAAGCATATAGGCACCAATTCAGTTCACATAACTCTTTGCGTAGATGATGCATTTATTTTGTCTAATGACACTTTTCTTCTGCACACTACTAAGAGTGATCTGTCAAAGGAATTTGACATGACTGATTTAGGAGCTGTCCACACGTTCAAGCTACTGAACCAATTCTTGTTACCTGTCATGTGTCTTGTGGCTCCCGAGTCAATATACCATGCTTTATCATCTTGATTAGATGACAATGCAGATATGAAGATGCTAGAGTCTTCAATCTCACCCTCATCGACAAGGTTACCTGTTTGTTTTGGTTCTCCCTTGCCTTGTTCGGTCAGGAATTTGCGACATTCACTCTTCCAATGGCCCTTTTTACCACAATGGAAGCACTTGTCTTTATTTTTGGTCTTATTGGAAGATCCCTCGTCCTCCTGAGACTTGGCAAATTGTTGTTTAGACTTCTTCTTGCCCTTGCCCTTGCCTTGTTTTTGGCATGTCGCAAGTGCCTGATCGTTAGTATTTTGACGTCTAGCTTTCACAATTTCTCGTCGTTGTTCTTCCTGCATCAAGATTCCTGTGAGCTCGTCAAAGGTTGGCAATCTTTCTCTTGATGCTCTTCCGCTCACAAACATCTGATAGGGTTCTGCAATGTCGCACAATGCATTGTGCACCATCTCCACATCACATATGCGCTCACCAATAGAATGCAGTTTATCTCTCATTGTCTTGATTCTGATCATGTACGTCTGAATGTGCTCTCCTTGTTCCATGCGGGCACTATTCAACTTTGATTTCAGGAACATGATCCTTGACGGATTTGACGTCTCGACCTGCTCCTTTAGCACATCCAATGCATGTTTGGGTGTAACAGCATTACAAATGTGGGTAATGATGTGATCCTTCACTGACAAGTTAATGAAGGTCAAAGCTTTTCTCATCTTTTTGTCGAATACTCTGATATCTGCTTCATTTGGCGGCCTTCTCTCATCACTTGTAACAACTTCCCACACATCTTTCTCCATTAGTATGTTTTTCATTTTGAATTGCCACAATGCATAGTTGGAAATCCCATCCAATTTGCTACTTTCACTCAAAATAGACTCTCCCATGTTTGTCATCGCAAAACTGCTTGAAACTTCTGTCGTAGGCTAAAAACAGTATGCCAAGGCCAACAGTGATGTCAGAAGTTGAAAATAATGACCTGCACTTTTTCCCTTACCAGGCCACTCGCCGCTTTTCCACCAATTTGAAAGCCAAATAGGCATCGCCTTCCGAAATGCACTCAGTTGTCAACTCCCAACAACGTGCCCAATGGAATGGTGAAATCACTTCTGGCGTACTTCGAACACTTTTTCTGTTGCAATCACTTTGTTTTGTTGTACCGTACTTGCAGGTACAGTCTGGGTGCCCTTCGTTTGGAGGTTATAGCCTTTCGTTTGGGTCAAAACGAACAAAGGACCCAAAAATAGGGACTTTTCTAGTTTTTTAACTGTTTCTTCACCTTGAAGAAACTTCACTCTTCACTTGTGAAGGGACCCAACTCAACTTTCAGTATGAAAATTTTTAATGAAGTTGAAGGCCAGAATCCACTTCACTTCTTCAGGGCCATGTTCTAAGCCCATCCAATGGTTGAACCAAAACTTGTGATGTTTCTCTCCCATCACAAGTTCTGGACCGTCGATGCATCTGACACCTCATCCAAAGGTCCAAACTGCATCTAGGCATCGAACCGCGCTCCTACAATCGCTATGGCCTTCTAGACGCTATAACATCCATCGCGTTGGGTGCGCGTGAGCTGCCCACTCTTTCTCACGACTTCCTCCTGTCTTCCTACCAGCTATGGCTGTCAAGCCTTGGATCTGATTTGGCTCGCAGTTCCACACGGCCTCTTCAGACCTGATTCGCACTGCTAGGGCTCCTTCCTCTGAGTTTTTACAGCCTGCAAAATGGATCACTATAGAGAGAAATCTTTGATTTTGTGCTCTCAAACCCCAGACCAGGGTTTTTTACACAAACCTGTTATTGGCTTCCAATTCACAGTGTTCTAACAGGCCTAAGCTCTTCCTCTGAGGTTGCCCTACTGTTGGAAAGCTGATGCTTCAATCCGTTCATCAAATGGTACCCGATTGAATGCACACTGACTGCAAACACCAAATAGCCTGCTTCGAAATTTCAAAATTTCGTTTTCTGAGGTTCAGATTCAGCCGACAACCCTTGTCTCTGAATCCTCACACAGTCTCAAGCTCACCAAGCTTCTGTGTGCTAAACTATCTGCATCAATGTTTCTTCTTTTGTCTTCGACCCGCCGTAAACCCCGAAGTCTTAGAAGACTGTTTTTCTCCCGAAGCTCTCTTCAACGGCGACACTGTACTGTGTACATTCTCTGTGAGGCTCTGATACCAACTTAGAATTCGCTTTGCACAAGAACACAGATTATGCTACACAGTAACACAGACAGAAAACACTCTCCACAACAAGCTCACATAGAAACTATATTTCTCAAAATAAAATTACACTGTACATATAGTTGTTCACTCAGGCAACCCATGCATGACCCAGGTTGCCGTTGGCGGGACGCGTGTCTTGTCGACTTGCCTCGTGGCAAGGCCAACTGATCCTTATCCACTGATAGGACCCATAGTATAGTAACACAGTGATTCTACTTTAATTCTAACTAGAATCGTTTATCTTACGTAAATCCATGCTGTCCAAGATAACATGAGGAGAACCCTTACTTCGGGACAGTGTAGGTGTTATTAAACGCAGAAGAAAATTATATTACTTATGAAGTGATATAGTCGAACTAAGTATAAACCAAGTAGTTTCCATACTTAGGGTCTTCAACAGTCACCTAGAATGGCATACATTTATGAAGAGACACCTTACCTTTCGAGCATATGTGATGCTTGCAAATTTTGAAAACTGCTCAGAACATTCTTACCTGGATGATTGTAGCAGTGGTATATTGTGAGGATGCCATGTTTTAGTCCCCTTGAGTGCTCTTTGCCTTCCTTAGTATTAAGCTGTTTATAACGTTATTGTCAGCCTTTTTAAAAAAAATTTGAAAGTAAATACTTTATGGAGAGCCTACCATTCATTGCTTATACAAATCTGAAGCGAATGGTTTAATGTGCATACCTATGCATACGCTTATAGCTTTATGGTTCGGAGTTGAACCTAACAAAAAATGAAGCTAGTAGTAATATTTGATGCTACATAGAGCGCAAGTTCCATTTGTTAGTGCTAATATACAATAGTATTCCCTTTGCAAGAGCAGTCACTCACAAGTATGATAACGAAACTGGCTAAAGCATGAGGTATAGTAATCATAAACCAAATGTTCCAACAACAAAGTTGTATGTTCTGATTAAAGTATTAGACCATCATAGCATTGTTTCTGGACTACATACAAAACCCTTATTTACTTAAGGAACAATCACATATTCATGTTGTGCATTGAAAAATAGTAACATATAATGTAAACTATAGTTATCACACTAAGATATCATCCATTCATATTCATGATAAGGAGCTTGAAACCAAACAACCATTCATGAGTTAGGAAGTGCTTCATCACTAGCCATTATAAAGCTTCTGTCCCAGCTTATCACATATGATGTAAAACTATCATTAACATGCCTTCTGAAGTATGTGGAAGGTAATATTGGATCATCGCCGGTCCATCGCTGGACAGCCTACCATATATATCAACATTTTGATTCATTTGCTAATGATAGATCGCTGCAGGTCCCTCGTTGGACAACAACAAGTACTTCAGAAGTGAGTATGCTTCATCACTGGTCCATCACTGGACAACGGAAGGTATATGAAGTATTTATCAAGCCAAACATGAGTTGTATGAATCCATATTGATCCATCGCTGGATAGCGGGTTCATACACTCCCATTCAACATTTAGAATAGCTGATAATCATCATACATATTCATGAGATGAATGCACACATATAAAATGAGCAGAACCACATACCGTATAGTTAACACGGATAATCTCAAGCCAGGGAGGGCGCCATCTCTTCCAACCTTCTTCTCACCGTATAGTAGAAGAAACTCCTTCGGAAACAGGCTATATATAGCGGTTTCATAGGAAGTATTGTGGAAGCTCCCTTCCAGCCAAAAAAGGTGGGAAAATATTTTTGAAAAGTATGAAAAAAAGTTGGGTTTGTAAACAAGTTTTAGGACCCTCAAATCACATATGTTTGTTTTTAGCATGATCAAGGGTGGTGGTCTCTGATAAAGAAGAGTCCATGAGAGAGAGAGAGAGAGAGAGAGAGAGAGAGAGAGAGAGAGAGAGAGAGAGAGAGAGAGAGAGAGAGAGAGAGAGAGAGAGAGAGAGAGAGAGAGAATATACATGTAGAAGATTTTTCCAGTTGTTGAATATTGTTAAACATTGTCTGTTGTTTTGTTATTTCAATATTAGAATTGTAGTGTCAGTCTGTAGCTTGGGAGAGGTTGGAAGGTAGTATGTAGCAGTACCTGCAACTCATTAGATCGACTCTATCCAATGTTTGCATCAGGGATTAGAGCTGAAAACATCATAAGATTCCATCAGTGGTATCAAAGCGGCATTGTAAAAGCATCTCAGATTCCTTCAGTGCTGTCTGATAAAAAGAAATCTAAGATGTGCTTTGACCATGTCCCTAGCCGACTTGTGTAGCCACATAAAAAAAGCGTTGACTTAATTACGAAAGGAAGCCCCATAAAACAACTTTTCCAGATTATTCATCATGAACCATACTGCTGCGTGATCAAACCAAATAATAGAAAAAATATTCTTACACTTGTCCCCACAACCACATTTAAAGAAAGTCCTCTTCCAGTTTGAGATACATGCTTGGTATAGATTCATTCTATTAAAGCCAGTATCGAAGTGACCTCTAATTTTGGCCCAGGTCTGCTCAGAAGGACATCGATAGGGTTCATTCATGCGAATAACAATATCAAAAGCAATGGGTGTTTCAAGAGTGGGATATTTTTTAAGAGCATGAAGTTTGCAAGTTTGTATTTCTTTTTTATTAAGATGAGCAAGAATAGCCCAAAGATCAATAGGCAAGGGGACAAGGAAGTTGACAATGGGAAGGCTCCAAAGCATGTAAGAAGTGCGGGAGGATTTAAATTTGATAGTTTGGCTTGGAACCATAGGGACTTGGGTGGCAACTCTTAGCCTGACAAAATTCAAATGTTGTAGTAGGTTTCCTTCCTTGCCTAATTTGAATCCAAGATCTAGTCAATCTAGCATCATAGAGAGGAGTTAGTTGTCACACGTAGGTTCGTTCCCATGAGAGCGATAGTTTTAGTTCATATTTCAACATGAATGGAAGATCCAAACTATAACTCTACATCCAATAACCCTATTCTTTAACACTACAATCCATTAACTCTACAATCCATAACAAAGATAGCTTACACTTCCTCTCTGTCTTCCTCTCTCATAAAAAGTATAATAACATGCAATTCCAATAACAATCAGATTCAACAATTAGCAAAAATCCAAAGAAAGCATGAGAGATGGAGAAGTAAAGAAGAAGAGCAAGGACATTTATCAACTCATTTCTGAAGAGAACCAATCTACTTTATTGAAACGAGAAAATGAACATCTGGAGCAACTCGAGTTGGTCCCTTCTTATAGTAGAGAGGAGGACCCTGGCCTTTGAATCCTATTGGTCCATTCTTGTCTCTCTTTTTATTCAAATCCAAAAAAAGTGTGAGGACCATCAAAATTGGAGGGAAACCCAACTTTGTTCAGTAACTTGACATTTAGGCCCTGCGACATTAAAAGTCCCGCAAAAAGGCCTAAAGTCCTTTTATTGACTTTTAACTAATCAATCAAATAACTATGTGATCATCGGGTTGGACTTACACACACAGGGTGCCAAATCCCTCTCACTTATTAACTAGGGTTAGGGTGGCCTTGGGATCCGCAAACCCTCCAACAGTATTCCCCACCAAAACTTGTGGCGGTCCCACGACACCTGCAATATGCAGTTATGGGGGACTTTTATTGGCTTCCCGCCGAATCTTGATTAAATGGTACTGCACCTTCTCCATAAAATCGAGACGTGCAGTATTCCAAATTGTGTGGCAGAAAACAACGGTGGGCTCCAGCAATCCACTTTGAGGTTGTCCACGATGTGAAGCATGATTCCCAGGAGGCTCCCATCATTGCTACACGAAAATATATACGAGCAACTGACAACTGATCTTTGATTTGCTTTGAGGCCATTGGCTTATCTGGATCGAATGCCAGAGGAGGGAGGCAATCGTCCCATCTGGTTGCCACTGACGCCAACAGAGTTAGATCTTTAGCAAACATTGCCGATTGTCACATTGTTGGATCTGGAGAGTGGACATATTCTCTCTGATAGGCTTGTAAGACGCGGTGGAAATCCATTGAGATTGTCTAGCTGTAGGGCTGATGGATGATTGGCCAATTGGGCGTATGGATGGCAATATTGTCCATAGCCAATCCCAAATCTTTCCATTTATTCCTTCGTCGCATTGGCACATAATAGGGATCTACCCGCAATTGGCGAGGGTTGGCGACGTAACTCCTAATTGATTCTGGAATTTTTTCAAAAACAGTGATTCTCCATTGCGACTGCTCTCCCAATGCAAGTATTTTGTCTAATTCTTTGTCAACTTTGATCTCAGAGGTCTTAAACTTCAGAACCCATCCACCACGCGAGGACTCATGTGGGTGTTGCTTTAAGAAGGTCTGGATATGGTCCTCGACACTAATGGGCCTTCTGAATAGAGGTGTGGTCCTTGATGAGGATAAACCTGCTTGTACTGCGAGTAGAATTGGAGGTTGTTCTGCTATATCTAGAGCCCCCCCCTAGTCCATGCTCAAATCTACCCCTGTATCCATTGGTACAGCTTCTTGGCGCGAAGGGAAGAATTGCGGCATGACCGGTACTGGGATTTGTGGTCCCACTTCCAACACTTGCGCGACGGCTTTTTCATAGGCGGTGATAGTCTCTTTAGCCTTCAACTCGGTTGAAACTGCTCCTTTGAACCTATCAAAGCGGCCTTGGAATCCCTGAAGGGCCACTTTCTGTGTCTCCACTTTCTTGAACAAATACGCAATCTCCGTCGGTCTAACCGGATGATCTGGTATTTGCATTTGAAGATACGCATCACGTTCAAGGGTGGTCACATCCAATTCACCTTGAAGCCGCGTGCAATCTTGTTTGGCCATCTGTAATTGACCCTTCAACAACTGTACTTGTTGCTTTGCATCCTGCATGGCCTTATCCACCTGATCCTGTGCGGTTGTCAGGGCATTTTGCAGAGAGCTGACGTAGTCTTCCAAGCGATCAGCTTGTTGCTGGGCCAACTTCTTTTCGGCTTCAGACTTGTCTTCATGTTGTTTGGCAATCTTTAATTCTCGATCCAGCTGGACAATTTTCTGGCTGATCAGAGTGTTTTTGGACCCCAGATCGGAGATTCTCTGCTCCATTTCCTTCTTCTTATCCAACATAGACTGAATCACTTGCGGAAGGCTTGAGACCAAACCGAGAGCATCACCAGAATCGACGGTGGTGGAGGCGGCAGCAGTAGGAGGTCCTGATGGAACTATTCTTGGTTGGCATGGAATAGGTGCCAGTAAATATGTGTATAACAAAAAAATCTTCCAGTAAACACTTTATTGTTTGATTAACAAAGTGTGTACCCCTGTCAATGACAATCCCGATCAGACATCCAAATCTGATGATAATATTTTCATATAGAAACTTGGCCGTAGATTTTGCATCAGCAACTTTGACAACTTTGGCTTCAACCCACTTGGTCATATAATCAGTTGTTACGATAATGTATCGGGCCTGAGATCCTTGCGCGATAGGGTAAATAGGTCCAACATAATCCAGTCCCCATTTTTCAAATGGTGCTTGCGATAAAACCGGATGCAAGGGTTCATAGTTCTGATGAGTAGGTCGTCATGCTCGCTGAAAAACATCACATGTCTGAATAAAATTTTGTGTCCTTGTGAAGCATAGGCCACCAACAACCTGATTGCAAAAGTTTGCGAACAGTAATATTTGTAGAGAAGTGTCTTCCACCCATGCCATCATGTGAAAACATGATTAAATCTGGAACTTCATGCAGTAAAACACATCTTCGCAAAATATTATTTGATCCACGATGATACAATTGTCCGGCAATGATAAGGTTGAGTCTTATGAATCAATTGTCTCTTCTGTACTTTTGTCAAGGAGTCATTCGGTTGTCCTAGCATCATGTACTCAACAATATCTACTGTCTACTCAGGTATTGCTTCAACATAGAACAACGCAACATCTGGCAGTTCATCATCCACTTCAATGTTCACTGGTGCGGATTCGATTCACGAAACGTGATTGGCTAGATAATGTTACTTGCCATTTCGAACGTATAGGATAATCCTTCTTATAGTCACCTGGCTGCGTCAAAACTGATCCAATGGCGTATTTTGAGGCATCCGTATGAACATGAAACTCTATCGTCCAATATGGAGAACATAGTATTGGTGCTGAAGTTAATGGTTTTTTAAATTTTTCAAAGGCTTCTAACGCCTCTAGTGTCCAAATAGGAACAACAATCAGTTTGTATATAGGTCGTGCTAAATCCGCAAAGAAGATAATAAAATTTGATAGTAGTTCGCATGACCCATAAACACATAAACTCCACGAATTGTTGTTGGCGGTGGCAATTCCACAATAATTTTGATCTTAGAATAATCTGTGGCAATACCATGTCTCGATATCACATGTCCAAGCACAACTCCGTGTGATACCCATATCTGACATTTTTTGGAATTTAGAGAAATCTGATATTTGCGACATCTTTCAAATACTTTCTCTAATCGATCCAGGTGGTCTGCATCTATACTATGAACTCCCAGGTCATCCAAGTAAATTTCAAGAAATTTCTGTAGATAATCTTTAAAAGCAAATTGCATTACTCTTTGGAATGAACTTGGTGCATTACAGAGTCCAAACGACATTACCTTGTAAGCATAGGTGCCCCATTCTGTCGCAAAAGCAGTTTTGTGACAATCGGCAGGTGCAATCTTAACCTGGTTATAACCACTAAATCCATCCAAGAAACTATAAGCTTCCGCTCCGGCAAGGCGATCCAAAATGTTTTCAGTAAAAAGTAACGGAAAGTGATCCTTCTGCATCACTTTGTTCAATGCTTTGAGATTCACATAGAGCCGCAATTTCCCATTTTTTCTTAGGAACAATGACAATCAGTGAAATCCATTCAGTGTGCTCGATCTCATAAATGAAATCAGCGGTCTTGCTCAAATCTGATTGATTATCTTGTTGACACATGTATCCTGCTGTCTTGCAAGAGCTTCATTCCAATTGACAATATCCGTTTGAGAATCATAATGAATTCCCAATTTTTCCGTTGGTGGATCACAAGTGTGATTCGTTGTTGACAAATCGTCATCCTCTTTTTGAACCACTGGTTTGATAGTCCATGTTGTAGGATCAACTTTAACTACACGTTCACGATTTTTTAAAGTGATTTTTCCGGTACCCAGTTATGAACTACTTGCGCAACTCGTAACCATGGACGTCCCAATAGAACTCGGTAGACATTTGGCGCTTCTGGTAAGTCCATCACTACGAAAGTAATGACGAACTGTACTCCCGCAATTCTGACAGATATATCTTCCACCATTCCTCGTGGATGAATTGTCATTTGATCAGCTAGCTTAATAGCAAAAGTAGTAGGCTTAATTTTTGTAAGGCCCCATTTTGCACATAGCTTTGTAGAGATCAGATTAACTCCTGAACCGCCATCTATCACGGTTGCTTCTTTAGGAAATTGTCTATGCTGTATTGGTAGAGTGATATTCTTTTGTTCACTTTCCCAAGCGGCTCCAACATGGAGTACTTCGTTAGATTCTTCAAATCCAGCACAAAAAAGTGGCTCATGGTGGACTTTTGGTTCTTCTTGAGCTAACTTTTGCGCTAAGACTTCTTTTGCTTTTGGCACCAACTTCAGGAATTCTCCTAATGAGATATTGATCTTGCTAGACAAAATGTTCATGAGCAGTTCTGTTTGCGGTGCTTCCGGTTCAGTAATCTTGAAGGGTACTTCATGATGATGTAACTGATCATTCATATCCGTATGTAAATTGCTTGGAGGCTGCAATGGTGAAGATTGAACTTCAGCAGTTGCTTTACCAGCTTCAAGCTCCTCTTCTACTTGCAGATGTTTGATCCACTGTCTCATATTCTGATATCTTTGTTTTTCTGCATTAAGATTTGGATAGACTCCAAATGTTGTTGGTATATTGTTCAATGGTATAGAATTAGCAGGTACTGGATCCACTACTGGTTCTTTTTGCTTCTGTGCTCTAGTGACCACCATCAAGGGCACACTTGGTTTATTCGGAGCTACTGGTCTTTGCTTGATTGTTATCAAATTTATAGGCGATGTAGCTTGTGGTGGCTTCGGTCTTGCTGGACAGTCTTTATAGCAATGCCCATAACCATAGTCATGACAGAATTATACAAATTTTCTTTTATTTGGACATTCTGCAAATCTATGATTTTCTCCACATGCAAAGCATCCAAGTGGTGCTCTGGTCCAATTTCTGGAGGCTTGTTGTTGAGCAGCAGCATAAATGGCATACTGTTTTGAAGATCCACCTTCTTCATTACCATAGTTCCATTGCGCAACACTTCTGTAAGGTTCTGGTTCCATCAAATTAGCAGGAGGAGCGGAGTGCTTTGGTGGGACAGGTAGAGCTAAACGTTCCGAGTATCCAAGAGCAGATTGTCACGGTCTTACTGTTGGATTTCCTCCATACTGTGGTCTTCGATATCCCATCTGGGCATACCGTTGTTGAATTATCCGAGGGTTGAAGTTGCAAAAAGCAGTCTCATGATCAGGTGAATTACAAAGATGGCAAACACTGAGTTTCATTCGTTTTTTCAATTGAGGACACTCGTTTACTGTGTGATTCCATGTACAAATAGAGCACCAGACATTTTCCCTGGTAGGAAAAGTCTTTGCAAACTTTTCAGGTTCCTTGTTTGCTACCCCGTGAAATTTTCCAATGCTTTGATCTTCTCATCAAATTGCGACTGCAACTTTTCCATCTGTTTTTGCTGGTTCTTCCCAAGTTTCTCGAACTCATTGAGCATCATTTCTGCAGCAGCGTTGGCATTCGTTGATGCAATAGTGGTGGATGTCGTAGTAGTTTGCCTTGCTATATAAGGCAACATACTGATATTCGGCTCATCATCTGAATCTTCATCCTCCTCCCGAAATGCATCGTCCATAGCATTTTGCAAGAGTGCATACTCATTATGGCGTTTCAGCTCACGTCTGATCTGTTTAGATAGACCTGACAAAAACCACATAATTATGGCATTCTCGTTAATCAGCTCAGGTTCGCATTCAGATCTGAGACGTTTCACTCGTTCAATGTAATCTCTAACCATTTCCCTCTTTCCCATTTTAATTTTACTTAAAAGTAGGAAAGGGTCTTCCATAAACTTTCGCGGGTTGAACTGTGTGATAAGGGCTCATTTAACAACCTACCAATCTGTAGGCTCAGTTTCGTCTTGATTATAGTACCAATCTTATGCTGTGTCTGTTAAGGCCATAGGAAACAGCTTAAGTTTATCTTGAGGATAAATTTTGCCATAGACTTCACAGGATTCAGCATAGATTTGAAGAAATCTGACTAGATCTGTTAATCCATTATATTTGGGTAGATTCAATTGGGGTGCTCTTCTAATAATGATTGGATTGACTTCTTGTGAAGCACCTCCAGGGGCAGCCATCTTCTCAAATTCAAATCAAGCAGACAATGAGATTGGATCTAGATTTTTCAATCAAAACTATCTTAGATTAGATCTGTTTGATTTATTTCTCTTTTCAAGAATCTGACTCTATATCATGAAAAAGATCTCGAAATTCGATCAACTGATACCTCTCAAAAATGATAAATTTCTCAGAATCCAAATCAGAATATATCAGATTTGACCCAAATTTTGACAGAGACTTGATCTGGAAAATTAGGAACTAAAAATAGGACTGGCAAAGGTTGGCTCAACGAAGGTTCAACAATGCTATTTTTGAAAAAAAAAACTCTCTAATCAACTTCTCTGACACTTTCTTGGGAAATAACCTTCGTCGACCTCTCAGATGAAAGATCTGACACATATAAAACTATGGAAAAATGGGCGAAAGTTTCTGACACAAGAAAATACAGTTTCTGTACTTTGGCGAGGGTAAAAATCAAGATTTTTTGTAATCTGGTCAAGAGGAATCTTAGTCGAACTCAAAAATAGTATTTTATTATAAATAGAATATTTTGGAAACTCGACGAAGGTTCTGCCGAAGGATCAAGAGTAATACTGGTAATTTTGCAAAAAAATGACTTTTTTGACAAAAATATGGCAATATGACAACTGATCCTCTGAAACCCTTTCTATTTTTGGAGTTATTCTTCACCGACCTGGCAGTAGATAGATCTAAATCACACCTAAGCACAATGAATCGAGCGAAGGTTATTTTTCTGTTTTTTTAAGGTTTTGATTATTTTTTGGTGTTTTTTGACGGTTTTTCTGATGTTTCTAGAAATCTGCCGGGAATTAATCTTCGCCCTCGCCCTTCAAACTGAAGGTTTTGTAAACAAAATCGAAGGGGTCTGCAACTCAGAGAAGGTATCCTGAAAGAGGATAAAAAGATCATCGGGTTGGATTTACACATGCAGGGTGCCAAATCTCTCTCACTTATTAACTAGGGTTAGGGTTGTCTTGGGATCCGCAAACCCTCCAACAAATGTGGATTGATCATTAACATTACATATATCTTGGGAAAAGACTTCTAATTGGATGCAATTTAATAATAAGTGGATGAGGTGATAAAGGTGCATCGGAAGAAGGAGGAGTAGGTTTGGTGAGAGCAACCCCATTTCTTTTTCAAGGCAAAGAAAACCTTTCTAATGTGCAAATTAAAAAATCTTTGCTCCTCCTCATACTTATCAATGAAGTCAGCCAAATTAATATATAAGCTTTCAACAACACCAAGAAGCTCATTCTTCTTAACAAAGTCCATATAGATTCTGACCCAGTCCAAAGTCCCAAGTAAATCAATCAAGCATAGAACTTTATCGTCAGGCCCAACAGCGGAACATCTAGCTCTATTGGTACTGATAATGAAATCATGCATTTTAAGAGGAGTCCTTGGTTGCTCTGAAGCTAGATATAGCCCAAACAATGAGAATTTGACAGCTAGATAACATCATTGTAGATAGGTAGTAGTAGAATAATCAAAGGCATGTAGGGGACAAAGATAGAATTATTTGACAGACCGTTACAAGAATCTAATTTATCACACACTCCATGGATCAATAAAGTGATCACCACTTTCTAGAGACCCAATTTTTTTTTTCTCTCTCTCTTTCTATCTTGTAGTGTGGCACTCTCTTTTTATTTGTTAAGATTTTGTATGATCCTTCTAGTTCTTGGAGTTTGGATACGGTGTTTACTTCAATGATCTAGTAATTCTTTCCTAGTTTGGCTTGCATAAGATCTTCCATGGTAGAATTGTTGACATTCCAGCATTGGTCCCAAGGTGGTGTGCTTTTTTTTACTCTCGAGTAAAATTGTGTCCTTGTGAGATATGGTGACAAAAGATCTAAGTTGGTATGTAGTAGATCTTGACTTATTGATGCAAAAACTGAAAAGTGTTTTTTTTAAAAAAGTTTTTGCAACTTTTGCTAGAATCCCAATTTCTTAAAGAAATTGAGAGTATGCATTTCTTGAGGCTTTGCAAGTTTTGTTGTCTAGGATATTCCCTACAAAATTCAATCAAAGCAAAAACTCCCGTCTTCAAATAAATAGATTTTGAGACCAACCCATATCTCATTGTTGGGCATGCATTATGGGAATAACACAAACATATTGCAAAATGGGGTATTTTTTTTTCCAAAACTTTCTGAGTACCTTTGTAGCATATGAATCTATCTACCTCCTAGTGAACAAATTCGTAGCATTTCCAATTGCTTGCATGAAATTTTTGATAGGAGTAGAAGTGAGAGGAGAAAGGTGCCCCTTCAACCAAGTTTGTGGAGTACAAAGTGGTTAGAACAATAGTAGCTACAACATCACAAATAGGTGTATCAACGTTGAGTCTAGCATTCCTAGTAGCAATGTGAGTGCTCATTGCATGATGATTTTGGATAAGCCATACACAAAGCTAGACACCAATGTAAGCTATCTTCTAGACCTCATAAGAAGCAAGGACTACCTGAATCATTGTTCTGTACCTTTTTCTTTTATCAAATATTTGGGAGAAGCATATATCTAATTGTGTGGGCCCACCCTCATCCTAAGGTGGAAAAGATTCTTTCAAAGTGGATACACTATCATGTTACCTTCTATTATTGGTTGAGGATGGACCCTTGCTAGGACAAATAGGTTCATCCAAGTACCTGATAGTTTCCATTATCATTATATATATATATATATATATATATATATCTATATATATATATGGCTCCGTTTAGGCTACCCTACCTCTTGGCTCACAGTGATAGTTGGATACATAAATGCCATTCCACAATGCCTATACCTATTATATCTAGATGCTCACCAAGGATATGCACAACAAAACGTCTCATAGTATCTTTAAAATTATGTTGATTTGATTGGCATCGATATATTTACCATATCTATCCTAGAACGAGCATAGTCGAAGTTTTCTTTTTTTGAGTAGCACACAACACATTATCGTGTGGTTCATGCACTCATACACAAAAGCAGTGTTAGGCTGAACCAAATGTCGCAGCTAACTCCCACATATGTCAGCTCAGCTTGGTTCTAGGGTGCACTCCCACAAATTTCCCTGTTGTTGTTGAGACCAATTCTCTAGATGGCCTTGAAGTGTATTTAGTAAATTTTTTTCTTTCAAAGAGGTCCTTGGAAGGGCATTTACATTGCAGCTTGCAAACTCTACCAACCAGTCAGTCTGACCGTTGACGTGCAGCTATCAATTCAATTTGAAAGGAGTCGTATAATACGTGGAGAAACAGGCGGCCGTGATCTCCGTATCTTAATACCACCGACATTTTCAGCCCGCAGCCGTTGGATATCTCTCGACCTATTCAGATCTTGCCACGTTTCAGCATTAGAGAGCTACGCGTGGCAGCATGACTCGTGGCGAGCATCCAATGGTGTGTATAAAGCAGCACACGGTCCAGCTTTTCTAGTAAATATCCACCCACTCTCGTTACACCGAAAAACCGACCATTTCAGAGGGCAAGCGACCTAGTTCACGCCCCACCGCTTGGATTTGTGCCACGTGACAGACATGCCACGTGGAACATTATCGATGGTTTATTTTGTAAACGTAGCAAAATCTGAACGTCCGTGATAGGATCCAACGGTTGCGAGCTTAAAATCATGTCCCTGTGATTTCTGGAAGGTTCTCGATAGCTGGATCGAGAAATGGGAAGAGACGACATAATATTTTATCGTAGTCTGTCGTTTCAGAGTTTTGTTGTAGTGCTCGTCGATGGAGGATATGGAGCGAGAATTATCACACGATTTGATGCGTTTCTTGCAATCGCGTAGGCGGTGAATGCTTGGAAATCCAAAACTGAACTGAAAAACTCTTTTTCAGCCTTCGTTTAGAGGTAAGCAAGAGCAAGCGAGCTTCAAATTGCTTTTTGATTCATGAAATCAAACCTTCATTGCTCAATATTATCATCCTCTTATCTAAACCGCTGTTTCTGGCTTTTCGTTGTGTGTGAGGTGTTTTCGTGTTTCGTGTACAGGGCGCAGTGAGGTGGGGCCAATCAGTCTATTTTAATGATAAGGATTATCTTTATCTTGAAAATTGCAGATTATTGGAGTAAAGTTTAGGTTTCTGTCAACTTGTATGACAGTGTTACTGGTGCGATAGTTTCTTGCTTATGATGTTACCGTGAAGGTGTAGTGGACTGAATTTTGTCAGTGATTTCTTGAGGACTGGATGTGGGATCTGAGAAGTATGGGTATACAGTGTTAAGCTGCATGGAGGTATATTTGGAAGGATGGGAGGCTGTCCAAAGGCAGGGACAAGTGATCACAGAGCGGTTTGGTTGCTTGGCACAAGGCTTGGGATGCATGCTACAGAGCCATGTGAGGTCATCAACAGCTCTCTTCTCGCTCACTCCAATCTTAGACTTCACTTCCCAACAATTTCGAGTTGATAAGGAGTTTCGCTGGCCGTGGCCTTTGTCCAACTTTCCTTTAAGTAGATGTTGCAGCGGTATTGAGCAGGTTTTCTTTCACAGTGGAGAGAAAAAGCGTTGTTCGGATTATAACAGAAGCTTTGTTGCATGGGATACCTCATCGGGGGTCCTTGAGGTCGGGAACAGGCTAGGGCAATTTGGTGTTGAATTTGGCGCTAGGCTGGGGGAATTGGCCGGCCATGTCAGTAAGCATATCAGCCACATTCATGCGGCCAATGAATCTGACTGTAGGACGCCTGCTGCTTCTTTTGAGCAACCTGGATCAACAGATTGGAATACCAGCGTGGATTTCTTGAATGGTGAAGATAAAAATGATGCCTGGGCTTCAAATTCCATGTGGCAAGAACATGATGATGGGAAGCAAACTGCGGATGATGAGGGTTTTTTCAATCCGGATCCTCAGTCAACGCTCTCAGACGTGTCTAACGAGGAGTTGTCTGCTTTATTTTCAATGTCCCAAGGGCATTTTCAAAAACAGGTGATTTATCAATGTTGCAATCGGATGTGATGGTTTCATGAAGCTTTTTTGCGATAAATCAACTGCTCAATCATAGCTTTTGGCGTGAGATTTATGTGTGTGTGTGTGTGTGTGAGAGAGAGAGAGAGAGAGAGAGAGAGAGAGAGAGAGAGAGAGAGAGAGGATGTAGGCTATGATGGTTAAAATGCGATTCTTGCGTTTTGATTCATGCTCTTGGAAACTTTTATTTGGTGAATGTTTCTAATCGTGGGAGAGATGCTTCGAATCAAAACAGGTTTTTGAAGAGAGAGAATTTGTTAACATGAAACATATTGGAAAGCATGGTGTGAATTTTAGGGCGACGACGCAAGAACTCCAGAGAATGTCAGTTGAGAGAGAGAGAGAGAGAGAGAGAGAGAGAGAGAGAGAGAGAGAGAGAGAGAGAGAAAGCTTTATTGACGTCTTTTCCATGCCAAAAGGCATATAAGATGAAAAAGTACATCATATAAGATGGCACCAACAAAAATGTACATCATATAAGATGGCACCAAGACGGAGCAATGCCCTCAAAACAACATACCTAAAGAATAATGTCTAAGATTATATGATACGAAGATCATTTACAAGTTTGACTGCGCATCTCTTCAGTGCTCTAACTCTCATCTCAACCTAACTCTGAACAATCTCAGATATCTCATTAATAGCAACAAATTTAATATCTACAAATCGATGATACCATCCCTGTAGATCATCCCCTTTCCATTTGTTAGAGCCTCATGTTTTGCCTTTTTCCGTTCTTGAACCTGAATGAAAGTAAGGTCTTCATCCAGGTATATTGTGGTACCCTGCAGTGTAGATCTCTTCCCTAGCACTTCACGACTACCAATTGCAGATGCGAAGTGTATGACAAGAGTATTTGGATCCTTCTTAGGCCGCCATGCAGTATCCATATCTTTGTGGTGGTGTTGAAGACTTTCTTCAAGAAACTTCTAAGCTTCACCAACATCATCATGGGAATTTTTAATACCTCTGACCCGGACATTAAGAGCCTTATGCTCTCGCAAACGACTCTCGATGAACGTAGCTGAGATAAATGAAGATGGAGGTGGTAGAACAACAATATTAGGAATTTTAAGCACATCTTCTCAAGATCGGACAACAGTATTATGCTGTTCCACTTGACTTTCAAGCTGTTGGATCTTAGCTGAAGTAGTCGAATGAGAAGAAGCTTCGATTTTGATAGCTGCAACTTCTTGCTTGAGATCATCGATAGAGGAATGCAGTTTTTGAAGATGTGACAAGATGGATCATAGCTTCAAGAGAGGGAAGTTTTTCTCGATGGCTGTTGAGATATTCATAAGAACGTAATTGATCTGCACGAATGACAGAGATCATAAAGGCTGAAGGCACAAGTGATTCCCCTTATGGGATATTCGGGGTCAAAGGATGGGCTATAGTGGATTCACTATTACCAATAGGATTTGACGGAGAGATGGGGATTGCAAATGGTAGAGAAGAAGAAGGTGAAGGTGGAGGTGAAGGCATAGCAGGTGTAGGCTGAGGCATAGTAGGTGCAAATGCCCCCCTTTTTCCATTTTTTGCCATTGCTTACCTCTGTTCGCTGGGAATTGTCCGAAGTCGTTCCTTTAAACGACTAATGTGAAAAACTGGATGAACCTTGACACCTTGAGGAAGTTCTAGTTGATAGGTATTCCGATGGAGTTTCTTACTATACGGAATGGCTCAACATTAACTTAGGACATTCTCCATTCTTTAATACCTTAGAGTCTTTTGGGATTCTAAGATATACCCAAGCTCCCTCTTCATAGACCCTAAAAGTCGCTTTTGATTGGCGTAAAACTGGGCTTTATCTTGAGCCGTTTTTACGTTATCGCGAGCAACAAGCGACATTTCTTGCATATCATGCAGGAAGTTTACTGCTGCCTTTACCTTTAGGCTTTTGAGGCCCACTGAAATGGGAGCCCTAGGTTGGAAACCATACATCAAAGAAAATGGACTAAAACCCGTTGCTGAGTGTTGTGTTGTTATACGCAAACTCAATCATTGGAAGGTACCTTTCCCAATCCGATTGTCTTTTGGAAACATATGCCCGAAGCATGTCCTTTATAGACTGGTTCGTCCTCTCTGTCTGACCATCCGATTCAGGATGATATGAAGACCCTAGACTTAATGTGGTCTCTAATTTCTCAAAGTCTGCCTGCCAGAATTTGCCAGTGAACTTAGGATCTCGATTACTAACAATGTCATTCGGCAAACCAAACAACCTGAACAACTTTTCAACGAAAAGCTGATCAAGTTCAGAAGCTTTGACAATTTGCTTGGTTGGAATGAATTGCGCCATTTTGGTTAACCTGTCAACTATAACCCAAATAGCATCATTTTGCTTCCCCGTCCGAGGTAGCCCAACCACATAGTCTATGGAAATACTTCCCACTTTCTTTCGGGAATTTCCAAGGGCATTAGTAGACCAGCTGCCTTAAGTCTTTCAGCTTTATTAACTTGACATTGTCCACATTTGCGAACATATGCCTCCACTTGACTTTTTAAGTTTGGCCAATAAAAGTTCCTTTTTATCAAGTCAAGCGTCCTTGGGAGCTAGGGTGCCCTGCACACGGGCTGTCATGACATTCATGCAAGATTTGGGCCCTAATATCATCATTTTTTGGCACACAAACCTTTCCATTAACTCAGATTGGATCTCAGAAAAGCTTAACTGATTAACCTCTCCAATCTTACGGCATCTGCGACACTATTAGAAGTACCCTTCCGGTACTCAATGTCATAATGAAATTCTTGGAGCATTTCCGACCATTTGGCCTTACAACCCCTAAGGTCGACCACATCGTCAATACTTTTAACGCTCGATGGTCAGTCACTATAGTAAACTGGAAGCCATACACATAATGTCTCCACACTTTCAGGGCATGAATAACAACAAAAAGCTGCAACATGCAAAATGCATGCATGAAAAATTGGACACGTGGCAATTGCATGCCAACAATTAGAGGTCAATTAGAATCTGTTTATAAAGATCAGATACTACTAATTGAATTGGCGAGCAAGTAGAAATCATTCCTTTTCTTGATTCATCTAATTGGCATAGAGTAGAGTTCATACAGATTTGAACTAGGATCAAATTTACGATCCATAGTTTGCTGGTTTTTACATAGACCTTGAAATTAACATCACTAGGGTCCGGAGTCCATAATTTCAAGCTATTCTAGCATCACCATTTTACAACAGTGGTATCAGAGCTGTGGTCACAGGAAGCATGCAGTCAGAAATGGCAAACATAAGCCTACTCACCTTAAATCCAGTTGGCCTTATATTGGAGAATGGAAGACAATATTCCATTTGGAAGACAAAGGTCATGCTGGTTCTCAAGAAAAATGGAGTATGGGAGATTGCCAATGGACCCACCAACAGATGGAGCTACACAAAGAGATTGAGATAGGTGGAATGAAAAGAATGATCAAGCATGTGCTTGGATCAGTCTTTCCACTTCAGAAGACATGTTACTTGAAATATATGAAGTGAATAGTGCCAAAGATATTTGGATCTATTTGAAAAATAAAGTTGAAACAAATCCACTTCCTAAGTTGTTCATATATCAAATAGACTGTACACTATGACATGGAGTGGTAAAAGTGCAGCCTGGCACCAGCATGAAAGTAAGCTACAGGAAGCCTACTTCACCAATCCGGGAGACAAGAAGAAGAAGCAGAAGTCTAAGAAGAGCAAAGAGAAGGGGCCAAAACCCACATGTGACTATTGTGGGAAAGATGGCCATATACCCACCAAGTGTTGGTGCAATCCGAAGATACCATCCATCCATTGCAAGATTACCGGTCATGCAGCCATCTATTGCGAGCAAAACCCAAGGAAGAAGAAAGGAAAGCCAAAGGCACACCTTGTCGAAGACAACTCTACCTATGAAGTTGGAGAGGCATCCAAATCAGCTGAAGAACTTTCATGCACCTACATGACCAAGGAACATGAAGAGTGAAATATGGTCACTACGGCCACCTCAGATATTGAGATGGTGCTCGACTCGGGTGCTACTTCACATATTGTTTCTAGTAAAAACGTTGTTTCTAATCTTTCTCCTATCTCTTATGAAAAAGCAAGTCATACTAGGAGATGGCAGCATGCATAGAGTTGAAGGAATAGGAGATCTAAGACTAAGAACCTTCAAGGGAATGATAGTTCTTAATGAAGCCCTCTATGTTCCTTCTTTGAAAAAGGACCTCATCTCTGTAGCAAAAGTAATTGATGCAGGACTGAAAGTGTCTTTTGATGTGGATGTATGTCGAGTGTTAGACATAAAAACAAAAGTTGTTGTAACTCATGCAACAAGAAAAAGAAATCTTTATTACTTAGAGGTTTTACCAAACAAAGAAGAGTTGCATGCATGTGGATGTATGTCGAGTGTTAGACATAAAAACAAAAGCTGTTGTAACTCATGCAACAAGAAAAAGAAATCTTTATTACTTAGAGGTTTTACCAAACAAAGAAGAGTTGGATGCATTTTCAGACTTAGATGTTTTATGGCATAGAAGATTATGTCACGTGTCTTCAAAATCTCTTCATGAAAGAAGCTCAACAGGACAATTTGTTGGTTGTAAGATACAAGAAGGTGTCTTGAATCTCCAATGTGATGCTTGTTACAAAGGGAAGTGCATAGATCTCCCTTTAATAAAGAAGCTTTCCGAGCTAAAAAGCCTTTGGAAATGGTTTATACTGACGTCTGTGGTCCTATAAATGTTCCTTCATTATACTTCATTACATTCATAGATGATTATACAAGGATGTGTGTTGTGTATTTCACAAAGCACAGATCCAAAGCATTTGAAATGTTCAAAGAATTTCAAGCTTTTGCAGAAAGGACTACAGAACACAAACTCATCCTGTTAAGGTGTGATGGAGCAGGAGAGTACATTTCTAATGAATATCTAGACTATTGCAGACAAAAGGGCATTACACATCAAGTTACTACAGCCTATACTCCCCAACACAATGGAGTTGTCGAAAGAAGAAATCTGACATTGTGGAGGCAGTTAAGTGCATGATGGCATATGCAAATCTTCCCAAAAGATATTGGGCGGATGCAATTGGAGCAGCCAATTACCTCTTAAATCGAGTATTGAAATCTTCTTCATATCCAAAATCTCCATATGAATTATGGTGGGGGAGGAAGCCAAGTATTGCTCATGCAAAAGTTTTTGGATGCTTAGCACATGTGTTTGTGCCAAAAGGACAAAAGAACAAAGCTGGATCAACATTCCAAAGTAGGTATATTTATTGAGTATGTAAATAGTACTTCTTACTACCGAGTCTATTTACCTTCAATTAATACCACCTTGGAATGTAGAGAGGTTGTTTTTGAAGAAGACAAATTTTTAGATGACATAGATCGAACCCGATTCGATTTTTATGATCCATTTGTTTCTGAAGTGCCTGAGCCAAGTGCAGACCCATATACGGTTTTGCATGATGACATGCAAGATCCGGGCAGCTCAACAAGACCAAGGAGAATTCAGCATGGAGATATACTTGAAGAGCTACTTTGAAGATCCTCAAGGCTTGGTAAGGAGCTGATGAGAGACAATCAACATGACTATCTTGTGGAAGTATCTTGCTTTGCAGGAGAACCCGAATCCTATAAGGAAGCTATAGGAGGAAAGGAAAAGGACAAATGGTTGCTGGCCATGCAAGATGAAATAAATTCCATGCATCGAAGGAAGGTGTGGGATCTCAAACCTCTCCCTGAAGGAAGGAAGGCAATCAAGTGCAAATGGATATTTTGATTCAAGTTTGGATCAGATGGCAAGATCAATCGATACAAAGCTCGGTTGGTGGCAAAGGGCTTTACATAGAAGTATGGTATAGACTACTTCGACACCTTTTCCCCGATTATCAAACATTCTAGCGTGAGATATATATTTGCATTTGCTGCCCAACATAATTTGATTGTCCACTTAGTGGATGAAAAAACAGCTTATCTTTATGGAGAGTTACAAGAAGAACTTTACATGGAGCATCCCGAGGGATTTACATCCCATGAATTTCCTAATCATGTTTGCTCTTTAAGGGAAAGCATTTATGGCCTAAAGCAATCAACAAGGGCCTGGTTCTAGA
This sequence comes from Diphasiastrum complanatum, assembly GCA_029204225.1. Taxonomy (NCBI): domain Eukaryota; kingdom Viridiplantae; phylum Streptophyta; class Lycopodiopsida; order Lycopodiales; family Lycopodiaceae; genus Diphasiastrum; species Diphasiastrum complanatum. The sequence goes on along the minus strand of MU834273.1, from coordinate 9,889 downwards.
AGAAGGATGAAGGTTTGAAGTTTCTTGGCTTTACTCCTATTAGTGCTGATCCACATGTTTACGCAAAGTACCTTAATGGGAAAATAGTAATCATTGGTGTTTATGTTGATGATACATTGATTGCCACTAAGTCTATGGGAAATATGGAGATAGTAAAAAAGCAAATATCCTCTATATTTGAAATTGCAGATATGAGAGAAGCCAAAGTTCTTCTTCGTGTGCAAATTGAAAAAGAAAACTCTAACTATTTCAGTTATGAACGTAGCCACGGCTGATCTAGATTTAGTCTATGAAAGCATCACATAAGCAAGACTTAACCCTAGAAAGCAGGAGAGAGAAAGCTTAAAGAGACTAAAGAAGGAGATCATATCATAAGCCAAGTAACAAATGACACAGAATCCTTACTTATAGCCAAGAGGAAGCCCTAAAAGGAAGCTTCCAGTGGCTAGGGCCAAACTGAGAGGGAAAATAGTGCGCCCTCCAAGAAGGCCCCCACTCTCAATAATATGACCAAATAACCAATATAGTGAATCATAGGGCCCAAGGCCAATAATATGGTCTAAATGTCAATAATAGGGCCCAAGGCCAACCATATAGTCTAAATGTCAAATAATGAATAAAAAAGGGCCCAAAGCCTGCCTATGCATAAAGTAAAGTAAATGTAAATGGACATGGCGAATGTAATGAGCCGAGTCCATAACTCTCCCCGACACAAAAATAAGACCCAATTGCCATAAAGGACTGGATCAAGTAACTGCAAGCCCTGGAGGATCAACTGGAACAGCATCTGGTGTAGTAACAACTGGAGCAACAGCTGATGTAGAGGAATCAACAAGTGCGGCAAGAGCACGAGCCTGATCCGCAAGTGACGGTGTATGATAAAAGACATCAATAGGCTCCCATGTGGCCTCCTCAACAGGACGACCATCCCACTCGACTAGGAACTGAATCTGCCGGCGGCGTCGACTATGATGCAAACGCACCTGAAGGATAGCAGCAGGTAATAAAGGAAAGAGATCCGGTGTATAGGAAACTCAGCATCACGAGGAGCATCATCCTCAATAGCAGCACGTAATAAACTGACATGGAATATATCACAGGCACGTGTGGAAGCAGGAAGCTGAAGACGATATGTAACTGGACTAAGAACCTCCAATATACAATAAGGCCCATAATAACGTGGTGCAAGCTTCTCAGTAGAAGCATGGCCTTGAATAAAATGATGACGTGCAAACCGTAGGCGTAGATATACCATATCACCATCACCAACATGAAACTCAACATGACGTCGATGACGATCAACTGAAGCCTGATAACGCTGCTGGACCTGCTGCAAATGGGAACTGGCCTGGAGAATAAGCTCGCGAGCACTTGATAGAAATGAAGACAGTGTCACAGGTGTATCCTCGGGAGGAAGAGGAATACCAGGTAAAAGAGGTGCATAACCATGAGATAAAAAAAATGGTGCAACGCCGGTGCTGGTACTAACAGAGCTGTTATAGCTATACTCTGCCAAACATAAGTGCTGATCCCAATCCTTCCCTGAAGGAGTAACAAAATGGCGCAAATAATCCTCAAGGATCCTGTTAAGGACCTCAGACTGCCCATCAGAAGTAGAATGATAAGCAGACCCCATAAAAAGCTGTACATCTAATATACGCATAAGCTCTGTCCAGAACAATGATGTAAACTTACTATCCCGATCAGAAAGGATAGTACGAGGAAACCCATGTAGGCGAAATATCTCTGAAAGGAACAAGCGTGCACACTGCTCTGCTGTGATAGTACTGCGGACGGGTATGAAATGTGCTTGTTTCGAGAACCTGTCAACTACCACCATACATGAATCGTGTTCACGACGGGTGCGGGGAAGGCCAATGATGAAGTCCATAGAAATATCAGTCCACTGGCGGTGAGGAATAGGCCAACTCTGAAGCAAACCAGCGGACTTAGCACGGGAGTACTTATTACGTAAGCAGAAAGGACAGGTACGAATAAGTACAACAAGCTCTTTCCTAAGGGATGGCCAATAGAAATGATCCTTAAGACGAGCATAAGACTTCTGAAAACCAAAATGACCCCCTACTGGGGACGAATGAGCATCCGACAACAACTGAGAACGGATACCCAAAGAACTAGGAATACAAAGAGAACTATAATGATAAAGACGGTGGTCAACAATGGAATAAGCCTGATGAGGAGAAGACGACATAGGTGGAGCAGAACTATAAACATCACGAAAATCAGAACATGTAAGATAAGCAGATGGAAGATCATCAAACCAGGAAGGGATCGTGGCAACAAGGGTATTCAATAAAGCAGGAAGTCTAGACAATGCGTCAGCAGCAGTGTTAGCACGACCAGGACGATACAAAATAGAAAAATCAAAAGATTGTAAAAACTGCAACCAACGCTCTTCGTCGTGCTGTTGTGGAGGCCTCTGTCCTGTGTTTACCACAGTTTGATCAGAAATTTATTGTTGAGACCGATGCTAGTAATGTTGGTTTGGGTGCCTTGCTTCGTCAGTGTCAGTGTATTATTGCTTATGAGTCGCGTCGTTTATGCTCTTATGAGCAACGTTATTCTGTCCATGAGAAAGAGCTTCTTGCCATTATCTATGCTCTTAAGAAGTGGTGCCATTACCTGTACCGTGTTCCTTTTGATATCGTTACTGATCATCAGTCCTTACGTTATCTCTTCTCCCAACGTGATCTTAGTGATCGTCAGTTTCGCTGACAATCGGAAGTCCAAACAAAAGCACTAGACTTCTTCAAAAGGGCATGAAGAGGGGCAGCCACAGTGGCAAAGTGAGGAACAGGACGATGAAGGTGAGTAGCGAGACCAAGAAACATACGAACATGGTGGACATCTGTGGGAGCAGGCCAATCAGCGATTGCCCGAACCTTATGAGGGTCCAAACGAATACGACCATCACAAATGAGAAATCCTAAAAACTCAATCTCAACAACAGCAAAGGAACACTTAGAAAGTTTAGCAAACAACTGGTGATGAACAAACAATTGAAAAACAGATGAAAGATGTAACACATGCTCATCAAGTGTCTTACTAAAAACAAGAATATCATCAAAATAAACTAAAACACAACGACCAAGGAGAGGACGCATGATGTTATTCATCACATTCTGGAACGTAGGTGGACCATTAGTAACACCAAAAGGAAGAACACGAAACTCATACAAACCAAGATGGGTACGAAACGCAGTCTTGTGTTCGTCCGAAGGATGCATCCTAATCTAGTAATAGCCGGAACGTAAGTCTATCTTAGAGAAAAGATGAGAGGTGCCTAACTGGTCAAAGAGATCATCCATGTGAGGAATAGGATACTGGTTACGGATGGTCAACTTATTGAGGGCACGATAATCAATGCAGAGGCGTTTGGAACCATCTTTCTTACTGACAAGGAGAACAGGGGCACCAAAAGGACTGTGACTAGGAACAATAAGGCCCTGATCTAGTAAAGCAGTAATTTGAAGCTCAACCTCATCACGCTCAGACTTAGACATACGGTAAGGAGGCCGGGAGGGAGGAGCAGAACCAGGACGCAAATCAATATGGTGGTTCACATCACGTAATGGTGGTAGCGTCGTAGGTTTTGAAAAGACAAATGCATATTGATGTAATAAGTCAGAGATCACCTGAGGAACAGTTGCTGGAGGAGAGGTAGTCACTGGAGAATCTGCTGCAGCACGCTGAACACATAATAAAGCTGCACAATGAGCCTTAGGTAGGCTGCGGATAAACTGCTTCCCGCTGATCAGCTGGAAATTTGCCTGAGAATCAATATCAGCAAGTGAGTGGGTCACTGCATCATGAACAAATGTCAATGTCTGCTGAGCCAGGTCCAAAGTAACCGCTCCCAATGAAGCAAACCAATCAGCACCAAGGATAAGGTCATAGCGCTCCAGAGGAATGATATAAAGATCTGCCTGTTCAGAAAAATCACCAATGCGGTAGGATAATCCCTGAAACATCTGAGAACTAGGAAATGAGTGAGAACTGGCAACCTCGACTGTGAGAGGCTGTGGAGCAGGAATAGGTGAAGCGCGTATCCGGCTGAGAACATAACTGCTGATAAAGGAATGAGTGCTGCCGGTATCAACGAAAGCAATATACTCACGACCAGTAATGCGCACACGTAGCCGAATGGAGCGAGGACCGGGGCACCCTGTCCAGGTAGCATAAGCAAGCTGAGCATGGCAAGTAGCAGGAAGTAAATCAGTAGAAGGCTCAGGAGATAGATCAGGCTCATCAGATATATGAATGTAGATATCGGACTCATCTGGGGTAGTGCCCTCATGGTAGAAAACAACAGTAGAAGTAGGCAGGGGCTGGTGGCAATCACGGGCAATGTGGTCAGGACTCTTACAACGAAAGCACTTCTGAGGATCAGTCTTAGGGTAAATCTGAAAATAAGTATCAAGCTTTGCAAACCAATTCTCTAACAAGTTCCCGTCAGAGGAACCAGAATAGGTGGCAAGCTGTACCCGATCACGAATATTTCGAGCAAAATGTGGCTCAGTTTCTAGATGTCGTGGAAAATGGGACTCAGGAGCTGTAGGACGTGGAAAACCGGGTGGTGGGTTAGGTGGAAAATGAGGCCCACCGCCAAAGGAAGTAGACGAGGATGGAAGTCCAAATGGAGACCCAAATGATGAATGAACAGGGGCTTTGCCAGGTCCATGTGGCTGTAAGGAATCAATCTGTGATTGCATAGTTGCAAAGCCGGTCTGTAGAGTGGTAAAACCGGTCATCATTCAGTTGAAACGACTACTGAGGAGAGTAAGAGAGTCACGCACATCAGCAAACTGTTCATCTAAAGGTCCGGAATGACTTGCAGGTGTAGTGGGTGAGCTAGCCATGAGGAAGAAAAAGTAAGCGAGAAAAGAAATGTGCTAAACAATTGGACGAACTGAAGGAGAGGACATAAGTTGTCACAACAGGCACGCCAATGAAAAGACACAATAGAACTCGCGATGTAAGATGAACGGAAAGGACAACCAAGTAAGAAATACCTCGTAACCGCAACCGGAAGTGAGCTGAAAAATAGCGGCGATATGTCGAGGTACCGGGCAGCCTCCAAAAAAGATGCTAAGGGCCCGACAACGTGGAGTAAAAGGTGGGTAAAAGTATGGGAAACAATAATGAACTATGGGGCTGGAAAGGGAGCAGCCAAGGAAAGGAAGTGATAACAAAAAGGAGGTATGGGCAGCGAGGAAACAAGGCTGAAAAATCAGAGATCGCCCTTCAAGGGTAAAAAAAAAGTTTGCGATAAAGACGGGGAGCAATCCCGATGCGCGATGAAGTTGGGTGGGAGTGGCTTTCTAAGCATCTAGGCGTGTTTGTATTGTCCAGGGTAGGCGTGTTTGTATTGTCCAGGGTAGGGGTGTTTGTATTGTCCAGGTAGGGGTGTTTTGGTGGATTGTGGGCGTCCAAGAGAGGTAGTAAACGGCAAAAAAAAAATTGGATCAAAAAGATGGGTTGGTAGGGCGCTAGGAGTGGCTGATGGAAGGTGGCGAATAGGGGCAGCAAAAAGCGGAAATTTTCAGCAAAGGATGGAGCAGTAGGGCGCTGGTCAGCAAGCATGAGGGCGCCCAATAGGGCAGCAAATAGGAGGCAGTAGGGCGCCCAAAATAGGGGAGGAAAAAGGCTGAAAATGCAGCAGTAGGCAGCCAGCAAGAGGGCGCTAGAAATGGGCAGCAACTGGGCACCTGTCCTCCTCCGATCCATCGTGAAAATCTGCAAGACAAGTGTGGAGAAATGCTGAAGATCCGGCTGAAAAATGGTGAAGATCCAAGCTTAAGATGGGCGCCCTCCTGTGAGAGAAAAATCTGCTCAATGGAGATGCTCAGGAAAGTGCTCTGATACCAAGTTATGAACGTAGCCACGACTGATCTAGATTTAGTCTATGAAAGCATCACATAAGCAAGACTTAACCCTAGAAAGCAGGAGAGAGAAAGCTTAAAGAGACTAAAGAAGGAGATCATATCATAAGCCAAGTAACAAATGACACAGAATCCCTACTTATAGCCAAGAGGAAGCCCTAAAAGGAAGCTTCCAGTGGCTAGGGCCAAACTGAGAGGGAATATAGTGCGCCCTCCAAGAAGGCCCCCACTCTCAGTAATATGACCAAATAACCAATATAGTGAATCATAGGGCCCAAGGCCAATAATATGGTCTAAATGTCAATAATAGGGCCCAAGGCCAACCATATAGTCTAAATGTCAAATAATGAATAAAAAAGGGCCCAAAGCCTGCCTATGCATAAAGTAAAGTAAATGTAAATGGACATGGCGAATGTAATGAGCCGAGTCCATAACTATTTCCTACATCAATCTCTCTATATTTCAAAGCTTCTTGACAAATTTAACATGCAGGATTGTAAGGGGAAAATGGTTCCTATGCCTACAGGAACCATATTATTGAAGGACAATTGTCCTACAACCAAGGAGGAAAAAGAGCAGATGGCTCTTATTCTTGATCAACATCTCTTTGGTTCCCTTATATACTTAGCAACTTGGACTAGACCTGAAGTAGCTTTTTCAGTTTTCAGCCTTAGTCAATTCAATGCTAATCCAAGTTTGAAACATTGGAAGTTAGCACAACATGTTTTGTAATATCTCAAGCATATTATAAACCATGGACTTCATTTTTCCCATGACAAAAGCATAGAAGTAATCACCTATACAGATGCAAGTTGGATGTACAGGAAGGATGATTCAAAGAGCATCTCTGGATGTGTTTGTCTAGTTGCAGGTGCTGCTATTTCATGGGTACGTAAAAAGCAATCAATTGTTGCTCAATCCTCTTGTGAATCGAGATATGTGGCAGCAACAAAGGCGTGCAATGAGATCTTATGTATGCAATACATTTCGAACCAGCTTGGAGTTTTTCAATAAAATCCTTACTTCTCACGGATAACACTTCAACTATCTTGCTAAGCAAGGATTCCGTGTTTAATCCAAGAACTAAGCACATAGCTATGAGATATCTTTGTCCTTTGCTTTGTCTTTGTTGAAGGCTTGAGAATAATGATTCTTGCTCCTCCAAACAAATCATCGAAGTGGAGTATGTGCCAAGTGAAGACATGGTAGCCGACATCTTCACCAAACCTTTGGATAAGAGCTTATTTGAGAAGCATCGGGAGGCATTGGGAGTTATTTATTTAACAGGTTTAAGGGGGAGTTGTTGAACTTATAAACCTAGTTAAATAAATAGGACATGGCACATGGTCATACTTGGGTCCAATTTTGAAGCCCCAAAATAACTTAGGCAAATTTTTTTGTAGCCAAACTCGTGGAAGGCCTTCTTGCATGATGATGCCACCTATCCACTTGAGTTTGGTAGACCTCCATGCACTTCCAATTAGTGCATTCCCGAAGCCAGAACATCCATCAATCATTTATGATTGGGTGTCGATTCAGTTTTGTTTGATCTTTCATTTCTCTTCTTAGACTTGTCAGAATTGGATGAAATCTGTGGCATATGGTTTCTATTGCATAGGCACTATCATTACTTGTGATCAGAAGTCAATTAGAATCTGTTTTTCATATCAAACACTACTAATTGAATTGGCGAGCAAGTAGAAATCATTCCTTTTCTTGATTCATCTAATTGGCATAGAGTAGAGTTCATATAGATTTGAACTAGGATCAAATTTATGATCCACAGCTTGTGTTAGAAATAAATGACTATGCTAAAGTTAATCCATAGGTTACTTTGACTGAAAAGGTCGAGATTTGTGTAACCATGGGTATTTAGTTATTTAGGCCATCTTAAGTTTGTCTTAAGTTCAGTTGGACCAAAATATTTAGTTATTTAGGCCATCTTAAATTTGTCTTAAGTTCAGTTGGACCCAATTTTGGTCATGTACTGACTCGTGGGTCCTTAGGGGTCTAATTTTGTTTAGGGGCCCTATCTTGACTTTTGGGAATGCCCTACATTTAGTCAGTGGTTAACCTTAGGGTTTGGTGGCATTTGGCCACATCCAGGTAGAGTACTTAGATGCTCATTGTGTATTCCATTTTAAAAACAGTTTGGCTAAGCATTGCTCTCCATTGCTCTTGTTGCTGTTTTTTCTCTCTCTCTCTTAAAGTTGGGCGCCCAGCCTCTTCTCTCTTGTTTTCTGTGGAGATTGATTGATAACTAGATCTTGGTGACTTGACTCTTGCTTTCCTACATGGTATCAGAGCTACCGATCTGCAGCAAGCTTGTTTGTTGGCGCCCTACCAGAAGAGGAGCTTCTCTGCTTTTTGTTGTGAAGTTTCAGCATCTTGCTGATCTTTTCAAGTGGAGTTTGGATCAGCTTTTTTGTCTCTTTTCAGGTTGAAGGAGGGTGGCCATCATAGATCTTAAAGGAGCAATTTCTGGCACCCAAAAATCAGAATCTCAAATCTAATTTTTATGCAACCAGTTTTCAGCAAGTTTTGTTTGGAGGAGGGCGCCCAAAAATCTGCTACTGATTTTTGGTTGTGGTGTCTCCTTATCTTGCTGTTTTTGTTTTCAGGTTTGCATTTGTGTAGGAGGGCGCCCAAAATTCAGCAAATCCTATTCAGGGTTAGGTCAACTTGTGGCTGAAAATTTGCAGATTCTCAGCAAGTAGTAGGGCGCTTTCAACAGCCCTATTGGAGTGTGTGTTGATCACACTATTTGGCTTCCTAATTGGGTTTCGGTGTAGGCTTCAATCGAAGCTAACCTAATTTTCAAGAAGCTGGTTTTTTTGTGCAGAAAGACAACCATCTATCCATTATCTTTTGGGCACTTTGGTTGCAGATTGAAAGACATCTTGTGCTCCTACTTTCAGCTCTTTGTTTGCTGCAAATTTTTGAGTAGATTTGGTTGTGGAAAGGCTCTCTTTCTTGAAATTTTGTTGGAGGTAATGGCTAAAGAATCGGAAGCTATCGGTTCTTTGGTTAGTGAAGATCGGTTGGATGGCACAAATTACTCCTTGTGGAGTTACATGATGAAGAATCTTCTCATAGCGAAAGGGCTATGGGATTTGGTCAATGGTGATGAGGAAAGGCTCCGTCTTTGGCACCTCCTACACCTCGTGGATCATCATCATCAACATCATCTTCTACATCTTCGGAAGAATAAAAGAAGTGGGATAGAAGGGATGCACAAGCACATTCTATGGTTGCTCTTGCTGTGAAAAGATCTATCTTACCTCATATTAGGTCTTGTAAGACATCTAAAAGTGCGTGGGATACACTTTATACTATGTATAGAGTCAAAAATCCAGCAAGAGTGGTGTATCTTAGAAATCAGCTTTCTTTGTTGAAGATGCAAGAAAGGGATCAAGTGACCAATCACTTTACGAAGATCAAGGATCTTCGTGAGGAGCTTCTCAATATTGATGAGATAATTGAGGATGCTCAATTTGTTTCCATTACTCTCAACTCATTACCTTCATCTTATCTTCCATTTGTTTCATCTTTGAGTATCTCTCTTAGGGGACAACAACTCTCCTTTGATGAACTTGTTGGGTTGCTTCTTCAAGAGGAGCAAACGAGGCAAAACTTTGTGGGTGACACTCAATAAGATCAAGCTTTCTTCACGAAAGGCAAAGGGCAAAGGCAAGTCAAAAGGAAAGGGGAAGCCTCCTTCCAAGGATGAGCAAAAGCCCGTTGGAGGTCAAAATGTCAACACTCAAAAAGAAAAAAGGGAAGTGCCATTATTGCAAAAGGTATGGGCACTTCATCAAGGATTGTAAGAAGAAGCTGCGAAAGAGGAGAGTAAAGGAATTGATACTAGTGCTTCACTTGCTACTTTGGAGGCATGAGCTTGAAGCTAGTGGTGATCTCTTCAACAAGACTATGCTTTTGTGTCTAATATTGCTTCTACTAGTATAACTACATCTATAAGGAATCCA
>MU834272.1:0-48252 GCA_029204225.1 Diphasiastrum complanatum | reverse complement strand
CCAAGTATATGGCAATGATGATTGGACATTTTCTTGCCAAGCTATTGTGAAATATAGTGGAAAACCAAACTTAGCATTTGACTGGAATTTAGTGAAAAGCAGGATATGGAATATGTGAGCTTTTGAGAAATGCATTCTACCATCTATCGCTTTGTAGATTACGAGCTATGATCAAGGAAAGTGGAAAAAAAAACAGCAAATCCAACACTGTTGTTTCGATCAGCTTTCCGAAAAAGGCTTTTACAAGTTTGCAAGGCGTAAGTTATGGGAAATAATGGAAGAAATCAGAGTGAAATACCATATGGCTTTGTATTCATCTACATAAGAGGCAATCTTCTAAACTTTTACACTATATAAAAAACCTACATATTCCATGGTTTTTCGCGAAATGAATTCAAGAAAATGCTTGAATAACCAGGAAAGATACCTGTCAATCCAAAATAGCATACCAATCTATGACAACCATTAGCTATCCCTTAATAACAACCATATTTGAAAAAAAAAAAACGGTGCAGCAAGTTTGTTGTAAGGTTAGGCGACGCACTGTTGGAAAGGTATCATTTGAGGACTGACTTTTATTAACATGATCATTAGGAATGCACAGCGTTCTCCCCAGGCTTCTTCCCAAGTATCTCAGCAGGCACGATTATCTATAACCTGTAGAATTCAACTCAAATTAGATGTTGATGGACATATTGTCAAAGTTCTCATGGTCATATAATCTATCACAATTCGAGAACCTCGTTAAAAACACATCATGATGGCACAAATTCACAACATCACACAAAAGAGTCTTCAAATGAGAGATAACTAAACAGATCTAAAATTTCAAGCTTTGTGTAGTCTAATGCAGCAAAACCTGACAATTCCATTAGAAAATGCCTGCTTTTAGGCTTGATATAGTTCTCATATAACACAAAGACTTTCCATATAAGAGATCACGCACAACATTCAAAAAGAACTTTCTTTCTTCTTAAAGATTGTTAAAATAAATAGTTCTTAATCCTAGACCATCACTTTCTTGCAATTAGTGGTGTTCCAAAAAGCTAGAATTAGTGAATCCAAATAAATGCGAAAATAGTCTTTAAAACTTTCATAGGAGTCAACTAAATTTTGATGGGTAAGTCTACATGGTTGATGCTAACAACCTCAAACTTGGTTCGCTCCACAGGGCCACTTGTGTCTCAATGAAGAGAGTAGCAGTGTATGGCATTTCTACAAGAGATTTTTCTCCACTTAGGAATCTCACACATGGCCCTCATTTGTCTCTATGAAGAGTGAGGCATTGGATGGCATTTATACAAGAGGTTTTTTTTCACTTGGGAATATCATATATGAGCTAGCTTTTCCAACGCATCACTCATGAAAATTTGCGAATTTTTTTTTACACTTTAAGGAGATGACTCATGTCTTTGGAACACGCTTGAAGAGTTTCCTCCAGATGTTAGACCTACTAAAAAGGAAAGTCTAAATAAAAATGCCTTGATAGAATCAAACAATCAAGTACAAGGAAATTGTGGTCAAGGACTGATTACATATTATATTCTTGATGTAAACAAATCAAATGTCCAATTTTTAGGGTAATATTCATATTAATCCAACTAATATAGAATAAATTTGGCCACAAAAACATACAAGTACATAACACTAGAGTTGTAGTTCAAAGGACGAAGTGAAGAACTAAATAAGGAGCTATGAATAGCATTAGTTGCTTCAAGAGATGGCTCTAGTCAGCCTGCACATAGAACAGTGTGTTTCATATGTAGGGGCATACGAGCATTCAAAAGGTTGAAATATTATAGAGAAGCATATTTTGGGGAGGAAAAAAAATTTGTTGTGTGCTTTTGCTCTCGCCACATTTTGCGCATCGTACAGCTCTTGCTATTCATTTGTTGGCCACAAGCCCTTTTTATTCATGTACAGACCTAAAAGTCTTTCTCATGCATAAATACTTGGACTTGCCAAGGCAGGGCGCAGCCCCTCCAGGAAGGGCACAATCTTCCCTCCTAAAAAACCTTGTTGTGAATAAGTTTGGCTAAGTGTCTAGAAGCTTCTGGGGCTTTTATTGGGAATAAATAGCGCCTAGAGACAATCATTTTTCAGCTAATTGACTTGCTATTTAGTATTGCTTGAACTCTTCATTATAGAACTCATTTCTGTTGCTTGTAGGGCTTTAACCATAAATCATATATGTTGTACTTCAGCCTTCTTTGGAGATAAATGCTATTGTCTCTTCATTGATGATCTTCTATACTTCATTGAAATAAAAATCTACGAGATGTGCAATTGGGAAGGTCTCAATTTCTTCAAAAAAAATTCTCTCTCTAGATGCTTGATCTTGCCATTTTTCTCTGTCCATCAACATTTTTCACCATAACTTTTTAGTTTGTGATCAAAATTGAGTTTCGTTAGTTGCATTAACTTCCTAGCAATTGGGTGGCCTTGGAAAAGTGTTTCTCTTTGAAGCAAATTTTTGAAAAAACTCAATTTTTACCTTTGCAAGGTCATCGCTTTCATATTTTTTGGCAACAGAAGTTCGAAAAACACAAGAATAAGGCACACACCTAGAAGGGCAGATGGCATCATTCACAATTGTCTTTCAAAAGTTATTGCAAAACCAAAATTTTGGCCAAAAGGAGTGTTTTTTCGTTCAGCATTTCAATGGATCTGCGTGTTCAATGTTGTCCTACAAGCCTAAAGATCCATTATCTATCCCCTTTTACTTGCTAGAATTGAAGTTATAGAAAGTCAAACTTTGATCAAATTGGACTATTCTCTTTTTGGTTCTTGAAATTTTTGTTTTAGATACCTTGTGGGTCATACTTGAAGATGAGTTCATTGCACTTTCAAGGTTGTCAATTGAAGTCTTCTACTAGGAGACCTTGAAGGTCAAAGTTTGGTCAAAGTAGGGGACTATTTTGTTTTTTGCAATGGATTCTTTGCTGGCCAACAAGTGCAACAAACTATACGATTCATCAATTGAATATCTTCATCTCATGAGATCTCACTTCAATGTTTTTTGCATCAAAGAGGATTTGCATGGGTTTTGGAACTGATTTAGGGCTTTTACCACCGAGATTGGTTGCTGACTTTTACAAGAGTAGTGGACAACTTATATTGACATCTAGTGCTTACCTTTAGGAGAGCACTTTCTTGGGCAAATATTATAATCCATTTTGGTATAGGGTACTAATTAGAGGTTGTTGGATTGACTTCCTAAAAAGGCTGCTGGACTGACCTCCTAAAAAGTAGGAGCATTGACCAATCAATGAGACACATGTAATATGCTCATTGGGACACTTGGGCCTCGTTCGGTACGTAGTATCTTCAAAGTATGCCAAATTGATTTTCTATCATAGCAAAAAATCAAGTATTCATCCTTCGCATACATGTCCTTCAGGGATGCTCCATGTTTGGAATGCCTTCCACCATGTTGAATTTCTTCAACATATTCAAACTTCCAAAATTGAGGTGCCCGTACCTCGCATGCCATAGTTTAGCCAACTCCAATGCATGTGAATTAGTAGCAACAAGACCAAAGGATGTCAAAGCTTTAGGTTCATAAATATCCAACAAAAACAAACCTCCTCGCAATGTTCCCGAAGCAACAATTAAAAGTGATCTCTTTGGGTCTTTTATAAGACATTTGTCTTCTTTAAATTCTACAGTCAATCCTTGATTCATGATTGTAGAGACCGAAATGAGATTTTTCTTAATCTTAGGAACATAAAGTACATTTCGAATGTACTTTTTTGTTAGATCAGGGTCTCATTGTTCCTAGTCACAGCCCTTTTGGTGCTCTTGTTCTCCTTATTAATAAGAAAGATGGTACCAAACGCCTTTGTATTGATTACCGTGCTTTAAATAAGTTGACTATTCGTAATCAATACCCTATTCCACACATGGATGACCTCTTTGACCAGCTCGGTACCTCTGAAATCTTTTCCAAGATAGACCTTCGTTCTGGATATTACCAAATCAGGATGCACCCTTCTGACGAACATAAGACTGCTTTCCGTACTCATCTTGGTTTATATGAATTTCGTGTGCTTCCTTTTGGTGCTACTAATGGCCCTCCTACATTCCAGAATGTGATGAATAACGTCTTACGTCCGCTTCTTGGTCATTGTGTCTTGGTTTATTTTGATGATATTCTTATTTTTAGTCAGTCTCTTGCTGAGCATGTTGCCCATCTTTCCTCGATTTTTCAGTTACTTGTACACCACCAGTTATTTGCTAAGTTGTCTAAATGTTCTTTTGTTGTTTCTGAGATCGAGTTTCTTGGTTTTCTTATTTGTAATGGTCACATTCGTCTGGACCCTCATAAGGTTCAGGCCATCCAGGATTGGCCTATACCTACTGATATTCATCATGTTCGTATGTTTCTTGGGTTAGCCACTCACCTTCGTCGTCCAGTTCCTCATTTTGCCACTATCGCAGCTCCTCTTCATGCACTTTTGAAGAAGTCTAGTACTTTTCTGTGGACTCCTGATTGTCGGACAGTGTTTGATACTCTTCGCCGTGCTGTTGTTGATGCTGCCGTTATGTGTTTACCACAGTTTGATCAGAAGTTTCTTGTTGAGACTGATGCTAGTAATGTTGGTTTGGGTGCTTTACTTCGCCAGTCACAATGTATTATTGCTTATGAGTCGCGTCGTCTTCGCTCTTATGAGCAACGTTATTCTGTGCATGAGAAAGAGCTTCTTGCTATTATCTATGCTCTTAAGAAGTGGCGTCATTATCTGTATCGAGTCCCATTTGACATTATTACTGATCACCAGTCTTTACGTTATCTGTTTTCTCAACGTGACCTTAGTGATCGTCAATTTCGTTGGTTGCAGTTTTTACAGTCTTTTAATTTCTCCATATTGTATCATCCTGGTCGTGCTAACACTGCTGCTGATGCATTATCTCGTCTTCCAGGTTTGTTAAATACACTCGTTTCTACCATTCCTCCACGGTTTGATGCTCTACCTGCAGCATACCTTACATGTTCTGATTTTCGTGATGTTTATAGTTCTACCCCACCTGTTTCGTCCAGTCCTCATCAGGTTTACTCCATTATTGACAATCGTCTTTATCATTATGATTCTCTTTGTATCCCTAGTTATTTGGGTATCTGTTCCCAGTTGTTGTCGGATGCTCATTCCTCTCCTGTTGGGGGTCACTTTGGTTTTCAGAAGTCTTATGCTCGTCTCAAAGACCATTTCTATTGGCCCTCTCTTCGATCTGAGCTTGCTGTACTTATTCGTACCTGCCCTTTCTGTCT
The DNA here is from genome assembly GCA_029204225.1 of Diphasiastrum complanatum. NCBI lineage: Eukaryota > Viridiplantae > Streptophyta > Lycopodiopsida > Lycopodiales > Lycopodiaceae > Diphasiastrum > Diphasiastrum complanatum. The sequence goes on along the minus strand of MU834272.1, from coordinate 42,983 downwards.
TCGTAATAAGTACTCCCGTTCTAAATCTGCTGGTTTGCTCTAGAGTTGGCCTATTCCTCATCGCCAGTGGACTGATATATCTATGGACTAGTCAGTATTGCTTACAAAAGTATCACATACAAATGGGATGCACACATATATATAGTCCAAGATGACTATCTAACTTCATGACTATTGGCTATCCAACTACTTGACTGTTGACTATCCAACTTTCTCTAAGTTACATAGAAAGAATAAGGTACCTCCAATATGTCAAGTTGGGGTACTTAATGTCACAATTAGGCTTAGTGGACCCATGAGTCCCTACCAAGTTAATTTCATACTAACTTAGCTAACTCTAAGTTTAGTAAGCCTAATATTATAAATGACCATGGTTACACAACTCTCGACCTTTTGGGTCAAAGTAACCTATGGTAATGTAAGCAATTCCATTTACATTCCAACAGCTCCGCTATCAATCACCCAATCAATGGAAGAAAAAACAGCAACCTGCAAAGCTGAAGTAGTGATGTTTTCTGCTAGAAAACCAGCAAGTTGAGAAGTGGTAAAAATCTCATTTTGATTAAAAATGAGATTGTTAGTGACAAAAGCAAAATCACCAAGGTGTTGGATGATATTCAAAGTATATTAAAATGTAGCACTGGATCAAAGAATAATAAATTAAGTTGGTATCTACCTTTTACTATTTTTGTTGATTTTTCCAAATGCAATGTTCGGAGAACGAAAACAATGTTTATTTGTAAGGACTTGAGTGCTGATATAATAGACGAGTTGTTGGATGATGGTTGGGATACAAAACAAAATCAGCAAGTTGAGTGCAGAGTATGTTACTCATCCATGACATTTAGATTCTAATGAAATCATGGCTGTATTTGTATCAATACCTTTCTCTTTATCCTTAGTAAGCTTCTTCCTACATTCCTTTATGTGGTGCCCAAACCTTTTACAATAATGGCACTTACCCTTCTTTTTGGATCCTTGATCTTGGCCTTCCTTGGATTTTTGATCCTTGGAAGAAGAAGGCTTACCTTTCCACTTGCCCTTGCCTTTGCCTTTGGTGAACAAGGCTTGATCTTCTTGTTCACCAAAATTAATCCTTGTTTGCTCTTCTTGGAGAAGTAAGCCAACAAGCTCTTCAAAGGAGATTTGTTGTCCCCTAAGAGATATGCTTAAAGTAGACACAAATGGAAGATAGGAATGAGGAAGTGAATTAAGAGTAATTGAAACAAATTGAGAGTTCTCGACAATTTCGTCAACGTTAAGAAGCTCTTCACGAAGATCCTTGATCTTCATTAAGTGATGCGTATCACCCTCTTGCATCTTCAATGTTGAGAGTTGATTACGTAGAAAAAGCACTTTCGCCGTATTCTTCACTTGGAACATCTTGGCAAGTACTTCCCAAGCACTCTTGGAAGTCTTGCATGATCGAATGTGGGTAGGATTGATCTCTTCACGGATAGCGCTATGACCGAATGTGCTTGTGCGTCACGTCGATCCCACTTCTTTTGTTCTTCGGAAGACACCTCCACATGTGTTGAAGAAGTAGCTCTTGACGGTGTAGTAGGTGCCAAACTAGGTGGCCTCTCTTCATCACCACTTACAACTTCAAACAAACCTTTAGCAATAAGGAGGTTTTTGATCATGTAGCACCACAAGGAAAAATTAGTTCCATCCAACCTATCTTCATTGAACAAAGAACCTATAGATTCAGATTCTTTAGCCATTTCTGAAAATTCAACTAAATGTTGATGGGAAAAACAGATTCCAAGCCAAAATCTACTAAAAAATCAGCAAGATCAAAGCTGAATTAATGAGCACTATAGATTGCAATACACCACATGCAATAGCTCATTCACAAGAAGATATAGGAGGCTGTAGTCTGCTGAAAAAACAGAATTACAACTAATATGCAGGCTTCCAATGAAGCCAGAACCACAACCAAAACTTCTGTGGTAAAGGTGTGCACTCAATGTGCTAATGGAGCAGATGGTAGGACCTTCTTCCAGGCTCAAAACAGAAAAATTTCAGCCACTAAAAATGTGTCAAAAACACATTTGTCTTCAAGGTAGATGGGCGCCTTCCTCCAAGAAGAAAATCTGAAATTTGAAGCATGTAATCTGATTTCAATCACATGAAAACTAGTTGAGCATGGGCGCCCTACTGCTGGCTCCCAAATGAGTGGAGTTTCCAAGCTTTTCCCTGCAATTTCCTACACAAAAAACAAGAAGGAGCCGCTCTTCCCACAAAAATCAGAAAAATTCTGATTTTTATGAACCAAAAGAGGAGAAATGTGGCTGCCTATTGGGTGCCCTCCAGCAAGCAATCAATTCTGAAAAATGGCTTTGATACCATGTAGGAATCCAGAATCAAGACTATTCATTAACACAAAGTATTCTCAAAGAGAAGAGAGAGATGGTTAGATGACCCTCTTGTAGAAACTTGTGGACAGCCAATATGAACAATAGATTGCTTAACAAAAGTGTCTCATACAAATGAATGGCTACATATAAGTAGTCCAAGATGGCTATCTACCTTCATGACTGTTGGCTGTCCAATAACTTGACTAATGGCTATCTAGCTACCATAAGTTACATAAAATAATTAAGTACCCCAAATAACAAGTTAGATACTTAATTCACATGTATAGGCCCCTAGTGGACCCACGAGTCCCTACAAGTTAGTTTCATACTAACAGTTTCATACTAACTTGGGCCTAAAATACAAATGACCATGGTTACACAGATCTCGACCTTTTGGGTCATAGTAACCTATGGCTTCTACATCATTTACATTTATTATTCTAACAAAGTGGGTGCTTGAGGTAGGAGGCCGTGGGAGCTTAAGAGGGGAGCCTCTTGAGTATGCCTCTTCATTCTACTATACAGCAAGTGGCTGGGAGGAGACTTAGCAGCAATGCTCTTATGTGTTTATGCTAGGATCTTGATATGTACTTTAAGGAGAAATCAATAGAGTGGATATTTGGTGCCTTCTTTGGTGTGCTTAGGGTTTAGTTGAGATAGCTTTGTGAGATTACGAGTCCTTTGGCAACAGCATTCTTCATCCATGTTTGAGATATCATTGAAATTTTCCTCTGTTCCTAAAGCATTGGTATAGTGATATGGTCTATTAGCTGCAATAGTATTCATGGGCCACACAATTGGCTTCATATATCCACATTTTTGGTCGCCTTTCAGGAGACAATTCTCGTCATTCCTTCATTTGGTAATCTTGGGGCATCCGCAATCCTTGACAAAGCTTCATGTTTTGATTAAGTGTAGTACACTCTTCGTGTTGATGCAATTTTACAAATTACATCTTGTAGCACTACATTATTGTGATTTCTTTTATAGCCCGCTTTGTGGGCAATGTTTTTTGGGGATGGGAGTGTTATAGACACCCAATTCCATACTTCTCTATATGCATGCCTTACAACTACTTTTGGAACTTGCAATTATTTTATGATACTGATTTGTTAAGTTTAGACCCTCCTTTACTTTGGATAAGACTGTTTAAATGGATAAGATTGTATTGCCCTAAATTGGACACCCTCCCTATAAAAAGGTTGCATTTGAAACTTTCTTGGCATTAGCTAAATTGGTACATCGAGGCCAAAGACTACCATTTCTTAGTTTAATGAGTTGGGTGCCTTGAGCTTCTTATAGAAGAGTTCTATATTTTTTGGAGATCTTAGTTGGAGATCTGCTTGAGTTATTAGCAGCCATTGATGTTCATTTTCTTGATTGGAGAATGCTTTGTGGATGTTGTTTGTTGTCCCTATACTTCATATTATGCCAATATATGTGATGTAAGTCCACAACATGAGCTATTTTTAATTTGCAACTCAAAAAAATCAAAAAATAAAGGTTCCAAAAAAAATTAACTTTGGCATCTCAACTCGATTGTCAGCTATTACAAATCGATTATAAGGAAATCGTATCATGACTCTTCTGAACTAAACTTTCAAATGCTAGTGGCATGGCAACTTTGTCATCCTGCATGCATAAATCTGCACATCCACTTTGGAGATTAGATCAAGAAAATTCCTTTACTCTCCCATATCTAGATTCTCTTGGTTACCAGCAACAACCGAATCCTTTGTTCTTGCATCACCGCTTTCTCATACTCCTTGCCTATTAAATGTTAATCTCGTGCTATAGATTCATGCCACTTATATCGCTTTCTTGTATGCATGTAGCGAAAATGTTGTGATAGCTACTCTTTGTCATTTTATAATTGTAGGATGAGGTTTGGTAGACAATGATCTAACAGAGCGATATTGTTGCTCTAGAATGGAACTGATAGAAAGTAGGACAATTTCTAAAAACGGATTCTTCCACGCTCCACTGGCATGGTGTTATCTGCTTGATGGTGGACTTTCCTCTAGCTTTATCTATGGTGTTGATTTTTCTAATACATGTGTGTCTCCACCCTTCTTACCTCATGATGAAGCTCGTGAAGGTGCATGCAATCATGCATACATGTGCTTATCCATGTATGCACCTAGAAAGGTGTGCATGTATTCAATATATTGAACACGTTCGTGTAACACTTATACATGTGCTTATCCATGTATGCACCTAGAAAGGTGTGCATGTATTCAATATATTGAACACTTTCGTGTCACATACTCATACATGCTTTATATACTACCACAATTTGTTGGTAGGGTTCAAGATCTAAGAAAGAATTTTTTGGGCTAGGTATAGGCAGACCCAATTTTAGGGTTCTCTAATGATAGAGACGGTTGTGAGACACATGAATATACATTGTTTTCAGTATTTAAGGATATAGTAGCAACATGATCTATTTCAGTTGGGTTTTTCCCCTCAAGGGTTTCCGAGGATAAATCTCCATTATTGTATGTTGTTGTTAAATGATCTATTCCCTTGCACTATTAAAATTCTAGTTTAGCATTGCTTCTCTATGTAATCGTTTTCTTTAGTATGATCATTCATAATTCCTTTAGCCATTCCTATGTTATATTTACCTTTTGGCGTCCATGTATGACAAGTTTGCTTTGAATGCAAATGAACCTAGCTTGCATGAATCTAGGGTTGGGTGGAGAGTAGTCGTTGTGACTTTCTAATCGATAATTGCAAAAAATAAAAAACTTCGAGGCTTTTCATGGATTTAATAATGATAATTGATTGATTGGATTGTCACACCAATCCTACTTATGAATGATAAGGAGCTTCTCCCTAAGGAACACATAGTTTGACCATTTATAATCAATGCACCTATGCAACAAGCATGAAAGTGTGCAATTATGTTAAAATGCCTTTTTTATTAGGATCTTGTGATGAACATGTAACCTCCAAGCAAAAATATGTTGTTCACTTATAGGAAATAGCTCACTAAGTTGATTTTGCAATCAAATACAATACATTGCTACAAATGGTTTGATTTGCTTTTGTATTTTACACAACTAAATTTTGTGGGACCCATGACTAAAACATTGGGCCATAGGACTTGCCATACAAAGATAGACACAACATGCAAACAACCTTTTTTCTAGGTTCTCGAAAACAAGGGCTTGAGATAATAAAATAAGTCTCCACTCATACAATTGAGTTGTTAAAACTCTTAAAAATGAAGCAAAAGATGCTTACCTCATTCGCGTTCATGTTGGTTTGAGTGCCACTGCCCGTTTGCCACACAACTAATGGAAAGTGACTAATTAATTTGCCATCAGCTACCTCTTGAGCAGCTTGGATTATGGCTTTCCCAATAGTTGGATCAAGGCCGTACTCAATGTTCACCTGAAAGGCAAGGCAAAACTCACTAAATAAATGGCCAAATGAGCACTTTAGTTTAGTACATTTTGAAGCTCTCTATAAATTTGTACTGACAAACTGGTGAGAATCATAAATTAGAATTTGTAACTTCCAACTAAACCTGTTGCACCTTCATGTGGTAGCACTACGATTTCAAAACACGTTTCGAAACGCGTGCAGAAACGCGGTCTAGAAACGCGTTTCAGGTTTCTAGTAGAAACGCTCAGAAACGGGTTTTTTTTTTTTTTGTGGGCAATATGGGTATCAGATGAAAGCTCTAATTAAGAGCATTATTTCTGTGTAGTTTGCCAAGCATTTCTGATACAATTCGGTCAAGTTTAGGTGCATTAATCCATGTTGGGTTCTGTCAAGGATAAAAATTCAAAACTAACCTCTAGCCTGTTCGTTACGATCATAGATGATTCCAGTGAGACAGAGACAGAGAACTGTAGAGCAATTGTACCTCGCTTTTTGCTTCGGGGGGCGCTGCCCCCCGATCCCCCCACCAGGGGGGGACTAGGTCCCCCCCCCCCCCCCCCCCCCGGCGACAGTAGCAGGGGGGGCGTTACCCCCCCTGCACCCCCTCGTAGATAAAAATGGGGATCCAAATGCAGGCCGATAAGGGCCCAATATTTATGCCCCTGATTGTATGCACATTGCGCTCACATCTCCAGTGAAATGATTGCAAAAGTGATCATCATCCATAGAGTTGATAGCCCAAACTGTAGCATTAACAATTACTGAGAACCAGAGCAATTAACAACCAAGTAGCTACTGAAAATAAGATCTATTTGTGCCCTATCTACTACACTTCTGGGAGGCAAAACATTGCTTTGACCATTGCTCCCCTAAACATTTCAGCCATAAGCTATTTTTCCAGGAAAAAAAAAAAAAATTAGCACGTTTCGGCTTCAGAAACGCGTTTCTGAGAAACGCGAATTCCGGAACGCATTTCGCTGCAACTATGTGCAAAACCATCTAAAAAAGGTTTCGTACACAACAATCATACTATTCTATTTGTATTGGAATACACAGAAATTCACAAAGTTGATTTGAGAAGTCAGGATGTCACTGGGTAAAGCTTAGAAAAAGGTCAAAGGATCCATATTAAAGCAATAATATAGAATTCAGAAAACAAAAGCTCTTAGCCATCTAGTACTACTTATGTCTGATCAATACCCAAGCATAAGCTATCTAGGATTCGAAAGAATCCTAGATTCTCTTCACTAGACCCAATGGTAACCAAGAAGCAAATGACAATAAATAAGCTTAAATTAGAAACAAAAATCCAAAATCAAACTAAAAGCAAAATCAAGGACCATAATAAGTAAACAGTATTTACCAAGACATAGAATATATACAAAATAATAGAAACAAAGCAAGCTTCTTAGCTCCCCCACTTTTTTTAATCCTATAATTAATCTATTGTCTTGAACACATCTATTTATGAAATTAGAATATATGCAATTTCACAAATTTAAATAAAAAAGTCAATGATGTCATAAGGTGAAGCTTAGAAACAATATACAAGCAACCCATAAAGTCAAAGGGTCAAAATGAAAACAATAATACAGAATTCAATCAACAAAAAACCTTAGCCAAACAGCATTGCTTATGTCTCATCAGTACCCAAGCATAAGTTGCTAATTGGGTTTCGAAAGAATCCAGATTCTCTCGGGTAGACCCAGTGTTGACTAAGAAGCAAAAGACAATTAGTAAGAAGAAAGAAAAAATAATGATAATGATAATAATTCAAATAAAATAAAATTTTAAAAAATAAAATAAATAAATAAACAAGGACCATAATATGTAGACAAGTTATCGAGATGATACAAAATACAAAATACTAGAAACAAAGTGGGCTCCTTAGCTCCCCACTTTTCTAGACTCTATTATTAATCATCTTACACATACCAAAAGCTGAAATACCAAAGATAAAACCAAAAGAGTCTAAAATTTTACTCATGATTTTCTTGAACCCTTATGGAGTAACAAAATGATTAGATTACTTGACTGGTCTACAAAAGCATCTCTACTAGTACAAAGGCGAGAAAACCTGTCGAATTGAGAAGTAATCACTCTATATTTAACAGAATCTAAAATATTTGAAGAAATATGAGGCATGTGAATTATGTTCAACTTTCAAGTAACTCCTCAGGAACGACATTCGCAAAACACCTTTGGATCTACAACTGACTCTTCTGAGAGTTGAGAGGCTTCATACACAAAGATAACACTAGCACGTGCCTTCTTAGGCTTTACCAGCTTTTTGACTTGGACTACAGATATTTCTCGTGTTGGCATACTATGCAAGTGGAAAGATAAGACACCATGGTAATCACGACTTCTATACTTGATACAAACGCTTCTTTGAAATGGCTATCTTGAGGTGAAGCCTCTCAATAATGAGCGGTGAAGTAAGAACATTAGGCAACCCAACCCATTTCACAAAAGAAATGGACGTAGAATCATCTAAGCTATCATCATCAAGAAGAGTCAAAACATTTTCTTGTTGAACTTTACCCAAGAACCAGATCACTTTACCTTCATATTACTTCGGGCTTGAACATCCTTTTCAAGTGCTATGCACTTCTCTCATGCAATAGCCAAAATTGCCTTTCTCTCATCAGCCACCTCCTCTTTGTCCATGGCCTTTACTTCCTTTCTGTAGGAAAGCAAGAGTCAAGTCACCAAGATCTAGTTATCAATCAATCTCCATAGAAAACAAGAGAGAAGAGGCTGGGCGCCCAACTCTAAGAGAGAGAGAGAGAGAGAGAGAGAGAAAGAGAGAGAGAGAGAGAGAGAGAGAGAGAGAGAGAAAACAGCAACAAGAGCAATGGAGAGCAATGCTTAGCCAAACTGTTTAAACTGGAATACACAATGAGCATCTAAGTACTCTACCTGGATTTGGCCAAATGCCACCAAACCCTAAGGTTAACCACTTACTAAATGTAGGGCACCCCCAAAAGTCAAGATAGGGCCCCTAAACCAAATTAGACCCCCACTAAAATCTTCACTATGTAACAAAACTAACACGTGGTATCAAGTTTAAAGCTATGCATAAAGCTTCAAATCTGACTCTAGGCAACGCCTTAGTGAAGAGGTCCGCAATATTATCCTCCGTAGGACAATATGCAGGTAAAATGTCGCCATCATGAAGTCTCTCCCGAACAAAGTGATAAAGGATCTCGATGTGCTTTGTCCTCGCATGAAAAACAGGATTCCGTGCAATGGCAATAGCACTTTGACTATCACTCAAGATGAGAGTGGCTGAGGGCTCGCCAAACTTCATGTCAACAAGTAGTCTTCTCAGCCATAAACACTCCGTTGTGGCTGAAAATATCGCTCTATATTCTGCCTCACTAAAAGAAGTAGCAACAATGGGCTGCTTTTTACTTGACCAAGAAATTGCAGAATTTCCATAGAAAAAGCAATGTCCACTTGTAGAGCGTCTAGTGTCTTGATCTCCACCCCAATCTAAGTCACTAAAACCAACCAAACATGCATCATCACAAGCAGAAAAAACCAGTCCATGACTTCTTGTTCCTTGAAGATATCAAAAGATCCTCTTCAACGCTTTCCAATGTGATGTCATCGGGGCATGCATGAATTGACTCATGAGTGAGAACAATAAGAAATGTCCGGTCTTGAATTCAATAGGTAAATGAGACAGCCAATAGCTTGAAAATATAAAGTATTATCAAATGGTTCACCATCACCTTGACTACTTAATTTCAGGCCTGTCTCCATAGGTGTAGCAACTGGCTTGCAAATTGCCTTCTTCCCATGAGGAAGATCAACAAGAACCCAAATCTAGTTCTTCATAAGTGAGTCATACTCATCTTGCATCGCATCCTCCCAACATTTTACTCCCTTGGCCTGCTCATAAAAAATGGTTCTTCTGCAACATCTCCATGAGATGTAAGAGCAAAATCTGAAAAATAAGCATAGTCCACGCAACAACGGGCGGTTCTTGATGAACATTAGGCTTTAAACTTGATGAGGTGTTGGGCAGGTCGAAACTGGTTGATTGCTGCCCCTTATCTCCAGCAATAGAAGATGGTACCAAATCTGGAAAAACTTCAACTTTCACACTATGTGGGCTGTCCCCCTTCAAGATATGAGTTGGGGCCACATCTAATGAGTTCTTTTCATCAAAATGCACATCATGACTCACAATAATCTTGTTAGTGCTCAAATTGAACAGCCTATAGCCTTTGCTTTCACTACTATAGCCAACAAAAATGCATTTAACTCCTTTATCCTCAAGCTTTGTACGAAGTTTATCCGGAACAAAAGCATAAGCCGTACAACCAAAAATGCGAAAGTGAGAGATTCTAGGCTTCTTTCCATACCAAACTTCATAAGGAGTTAATGCTTTAAATGCTTTAGTAGGACAACGATTGCTTATGTATGCTGCCGTTATAACCGCTTCAGCCCAAAACTTGTGAGCAGTCCCTTTGCTTTGAGCATGCAACAGGTCATCTCCATAAGTGTCCGATTCTTTCGCTCGGCAACACCATTTTGTTGAGGCGTATAGGGAGTTGTCATTTGATGTAGAATTCCCTTTTCTCGAAGAAATGCACCGAACGTATTCTTAATATATTCCCCTCCTTGATCGGTGCGTAGGGTCTTCAAAGAATGCCCACACTAATTTTCTACCATTGCTAGAAAATCTTTGAAACATTGAAAAACTTCTGATTTAGCCTTCATAGGATAGATCCATGTAAAACGGGAAAAGTCACAAAATAGATGCACTTTCCAATGGATTCGGTCCTCGTTGGACCACAAACATCACTATAAACCAAATCAAATTTATCAAGAACCCTTATAGTTCCATCAATTGGAAAAGGTTTCCTTTGAAACTTTCTAAGTATGCACCCCTCGCATACATGCCCTTCCGGCTGCTCAATAGTAGGAATGTCTTCTACCATATTAAATGTCTTCAGCTTCTTCAAACTTGCAAAGTTGCGATGCCCAAACCTTGCATGCCACAATTCAGCCAACTCCAATGATTGTGATGTAGAAGCAACAAGACATGTAGAGGGAATTCGTCGCTCATAGGTATCCATAATGAATAAGCCAGCATGCATTGTTTCCGAAACAATAATCAAGAGTGATCTTTTAGGATCCTTGACAAGACACTTATCTTCTTTGAACTCAACAACTAGTCCTTGCTTCAACATAGTTGAAACCGAAAGAAGATTCTTCTTGATTCCCGGAACATAAAGCACATTCTTAATGTACTTTTCTTCACCATTAGGCAAAATGATGGCTACAATTCCAATTCCATGAATAGAATAAGATGCATTATCCGCACATTGTACCTTACTTCCATTTTGCACTTTCACTAATTAAGTGAATGCTTCTTTGCGAGAAGTCATATGACGAGTAGCACCACTATCAATCACCCATTCAATGGGCTGAAAATCAGCAACTTGCAAAACAGAATCTGTATTCCTCATAGATGTAGAAGTACTAGTAGAAGCAATATTAGACACAAAAGCATAGTCTTGGTTGAAGAGATCACCACTAGCTTCAAGCTCTTGCTCCAAAGTAGCAAGTGAAGCACTAGTATCAATTCCTTTACTCTCCTCTTTTGCAAGCTTCTTCTAAGTTCTTACAATCCTTGATGAAGTGCCCATACTTCTTGCAATAATGACACTTCCCTTTCTTCTTTTGAGTGTTGACATCTTGACCTCCAATGGGTATTTGCTCATCCTTGGAAGGAGGCTTCCCCTTTCCTTTTGACTTGCCTTTGCCCTTGCCTTTCGTGAAGAAAGCTTGATCTTGTTGAGTGTCACCCGCAAAACTTTGCCTCGTTTGCTCCTCTTGAAGAAGCAGCCCAACAAGTTCATCAAAGGAGAGTTGATGTTCCCTAAGAGAGATACTCAAAGATGAAACAAATGGAAGATAAGATGAAGGTAATGAGTTGAGAGTAATGGAAACAAATTGAGCATCCTCAATTATCTCATCAATATTGAGAAGCTCCTCACGAAGATCCTTGATCTTCGTCAAGTGATTGGTCACTTGATCCCCTTCTTGCATCTTCAACAAAGAAAGTTGATTTCTGAGATACACCACTCTTGCTGGATTTTTGACTCTATACATAGCATAGATGCACAGAAACGCGTTTTCTGAGGGCACCCGTTTCTGAAAACGCGTTTCTCCTCCCAGAATCGTACTAAAAATAAAAAATAAATAAAAACATTTCGGAAAAATAGCTTATGGCTGAAATGTTTTTAGGGGATCAATGGTCAAACCAGCGTTTTGCCTCTCAGGAGTGCAGTAGATGGGGCACAAACAGATCTTATTTACAATAGCTATTTGGTTGTTATTTGCTCTGGTTTTCAATAAATGCTCAAGGGGTTCGGGGGGCGATTGCCCCCCGAGAAGCGGGGGGTTCAGGGGGAGGTAGCCTCCCGGTGGGGGGTTTGGGGGCCAACGCCCCCCAATGGCAGGGTCCAGGGGCTACCCGACGGTAAGGCCTCTTCATGATTTCGCCTTCCAACTCCCTGAGCGAAAACACACTTACTGGGACCATCTGTGATCGTAACGAACAGGCTAGAGGTTAGTTTTGAGTTTTTATCCTTGATAGAACCCAACATGGATTAATGCACCTGAATGTTGCCCATAAAAAAACCAGAAAATATATATATATATAAAAAAAAACGTTTCTGGAATTTTTTTGTATCTTTCATAAACGCGCTTTTGAACCGCGATTCTGAAATGCATTTCAGAAACGTAGTGCATCTATGATACATAGCATAAAGTGTATCCCACGCACTTTCCGATGTCTTACAAGACCTAATATGAGGTAAGATAGATCTTTTCACAGCAAGAGCAACCATAGAATGTGCTTGTGCATCCCTTCTATCCCACTTCTTTTGTTCTTCTGAAGATGGAGAAGATGATGTCGATGATGATGATCCACGAGGTGTAGGAGGTGCCAAAGACAGAGGCCTTTCCTCATCACCATTGACCAAATCCCACAGCCCTTTCGCTATGAGAAGATTCTTCATCATGTAACTCCACAAGGAGTAGTTTGTGTCATCCAGCCGATATTCACTAAACAAAGAACCGATAGCTTCCGATTCTTTAGCCATTACCTCCAACAGAATTTCAGCTTGTAGTAGATAGGAAAGAGAGCCTTTCCACAACCAAATGTCTTTCAATCTACAACCAAAGTGCCCAAAAGATAATGGATAGATGGCTATCTTTCTGCACAAAGAAACCAGCTTCTTGAAAATTAGGTTAGCTTCGAATGAAGCCTACACCGAAACCCAATTCCACATAGTGTGATCAACACACACTCCAATAGGGCTGTTGAAAGCGCCCTACTGCTTGCTGAGAATCTGCAAATTTCCAACCACAAGTTGACCTAACCCTGAATAGGGTTTGCTGAATTTTGGGCGCCCTTCTACACAAATGCAAACCTGAAAACAAAAACATCAAGATAAGGAGACACCACAACCAAAAATCAATAGCAGATTTTTGGGCACCCTCCTCCAAACAAAACCTGAAAACTGGTTGCATAAAAATCAGATTTGAGATTCTGATTTTTGGGTGCCACAAATTACTCCTCCAAGATCTCTGTTGGGCGCCCTCCTTCAACTTGAAAAGAGAGACAAAAGCTGATCCAAACTCCACTTGGAAAGATCAGCAGAATGCTGAAATTTCACAACAAAAAGCAGAGAAGCTCCTCTTCTGGTAGGGCGCCAACAAACAAGCTTGCTGCAGATCCGGTAGCTCTGATACCATGTAGGAAAGCAAGAGTCAAGTCACCAAGATCTAGTTATCAATCAATCTCCACAGAAAACAAGAGAGAAGAGGTTGGGATGGGCGCCTAACTCTAAGAGAGAGAGAGAGAGAGAAAATAGCAACAAGAGCAATGGAGAGCAATGCTTAGCCAAACTGTTCAAAATGGAATACACAATGAGCATCTAAGTACTCTACCTAGATGTGGCCAAATGCCACCAAACCCTAAGGTTAACCACTTACACTTACTAAATGTAGGGCACCCCCAAAAGTCAAGATAGGGCCCCTAAACCAAATTAGACCCCTAAGGACCCACGAGTCAGTACATGACCAAAATTGGATCCAACTGAACTTAAGACAAACTTAAGATGGCCTAAATGACTAAATACCCATGGTTACACAAATCTCGACCTTTTGGGTCAAAGTAACCTATGGATTAACTTCAGCATAGTCATTTATTTCTAACACTTTCTTGGTTTCTCAATGCATCTCACAATAAAGTGCCCTAGCTTGCCGCATCTTAAACGATTATTGCATTCCACAAGGACTTGCATTTTAGTATTGCCCTTGCCTTGCTTCTTGGGATGCTCAATCTTCTTTTGCTTGATGAGCTAGGAGCATAATCATAATAGAGGAATCATCCTAGAAAAGTGTGCCCAAGTCTCCTTACCCAATCATGTGCTTATTTCTAGCAACAATGCCCAAATTTGCAAGAACAACATGCACGAAGTCATTTGATCATCAAACTGCGTAAAAGTAGCTTTATTAGCGCTATCTTCGTTCTTTATTTCTACCGTTGACATGCAAAGACACTATCCTAAAGCTCTCAAGCTCCTCTTTCCAAGAACCCAAAGCTCAATTTGATCTGATAGGTGTTTAGGCCTCCTTTTTTCCCAAATGGTGTTGCACTTCATGTTTATACCCTAACAGCAAAAGTGCCAACTATGATCCCCGGGTGTCCATCCCCAGCAATCGTTGGTACATTCAATGATACGATGCTCCTAAAATATAACAATACACTCATATGCTCGAACTACCAATACCTTTGATTGTTCAACTATCCTACTACTTAGACAAATACACTCCTCCACCAAGGTCTTTAGTACTTCCACCGCCTAGAAGTTGTTCATGAGATTAATACTACATCCATCCATCCATGTAATCACTACATTCGACTAACACTAAGCGATACATCTAATTTTCTTGAGTCAAATGACATGACTTTTGAATTTGTTGTGGAATTTAAAAAGCTCTACAGAAGATTCAGATTTGCACTACATAAACAAGAAGTTAAATCGCTAAGTTCGGGGAAAACAACCGAATACGCGAAAGAAACATTGGCAACCAGATATGGAAATTGTTATATGTTGATTATCAATAGTGTCGAAAAGTCCTTTTACAACGTAGCATCTAAATGGAAAAAGGGTAAGTTTTCAAACAATCTTTGGATCGATCAAGAATGTAAAGAAGCTAGGCTCAAGTCCAAAAAGTTTCACATGTTGGGGTGGCTTTTAACAAAGAAAAATACCAGAACAAAAAAAAGCAGCATATATACATGAGCAACAAGATTGTTTACCGAATATATGGGAAATGGTCCGAGGAAGTTTTGGAGGACATTGTTTTACAAATCAAAGAGTCATGAGAACAATATCCAGCAAGATGCACAATTCATATATGCAAGAATTCATGAAAAATAAAGTGAACTAATTGTACTCCACCATCCTTCAGGTCTTTCGGTCAATTTGAGCATGACCAAATCTATGGTATTCCAAACAAACTGAGTAGGTGGCCCTCATCGACTCTATGATGGAGCTGAAGTTAAAGTCACATAAGAATACACATATTTGGGAGTGAAGATGTCACACAATCTTCGTTGAACTCTTGTGTGAAAAAGTGGCTTGAACAAAATTGATATCTCCCTACAGATCTTCCATAGTAATCTCACTCCTATATTTGGCACTTTATCTACAAATCATGTTTAGAGAGATTGCTTGGGGTCAAGTTAGGCTTCAAAAAGACACTTTCTAGAAATGGATGCTGCTAGGATCCCAACACTACCTCGATACCTAGGCTCAGGCTTCTCACATAGCCTTTGGATTGCTTTGGGACGACGTCATGTTTACTCACACCAATTACAATTAGCTATATATGCTCTCTTTCCTTTACTTTACTCTACATAGTCTTGTTGAAAACACGGAAACAATATTTTGCAAGTCCCAATAAACGTAGTGCTAATAGACATGTTGAATAAGACCGCGTCATGCATGTTCCATCTAGTAGGTTGAATTTATATACTTCTATGTGCCAAATATATTGGTGATATTTTTTGTCCTCATTGAAATTGTATTACCCAATTAACTTTTGATAAAGTTGCATAAAATACTTCAAGAAATCTTTGGCATGTCAAAGATCTTATCTACATTCACAGTAACTATCCAATGCTTGTTGTGGTTGTTGTGAAACAAAGAACTTGCAAAAGATTACTACACGATAAATGCAAACCTTTGCTGCAGATTTTTTAAGAACACCAAAAGCTTGAATTAGTTGCTCTGGCATTCTTTCTCTTGCGCCGCCGATCTCAAAATTTTGTAACGACCTTTGCGTTTGAGCACCCCAGTATCTGATATTGAATTGTAGATGTCTCTGCATTAGAAACTTTACAGAGAGAAATGACAAGAACTTCAAATGTTGATAATAAACTATATGCAACTTTTTAAGAGATTCCAATGTAAGCCTTTACCATAGCGGTACATAAAACCAATAATAACTTTCATATAAGAACCCATTTTGCTGAAATTTAATATCCAACTTAGGACAAGGAATTCATTCATATTAATTGCCTACAAAATAAACATCATCCATGTCGAAACCATATCCCCCAACTTTTGTCTATGATAACAAAGTAACAATATTGGCATCAAAGCCTTACATCCAATAAATCATGGTGTCTTTGCATTAAAATTATCAATCTTCAAACCATGCTTACTATTTGTTCCCTTGGCTTTTTCTAAACCTACTGTCTTGTAATATCTAAATAAAAAGACTACTTATAGTATCAAAATCAGAAGACAAATATCGAGCTTTTGATTTTCTTTGCTTTCTAGCCTTGCTGAGATTAATGGCACACTTCTGGTCCTGGAAAAATCACTTCCATTGACTTTCCGTTAGAAACTAGTTTTTAGGATTTCCCATGAGACTGTAGTTTTCTCTATGTAAAATCTACTCACACCTAACTCTTTGTTCAGAATCTTACCATTCTTACTGCAGCATTGCCAACTTACCCCTACATTTAGGCCTGTCTGGACATTTTCAGGGGTAAATTATCATAAGTCAAGAATCAAAAGAGATTCGCATATGCATAACGAATCCAGCAACATCCATCCTTTGCAATGATTTCACATGTTGTAGGCAAATATATAGGAGGTTTGTCCAGCGCCAATAAGTCATCTGCAATGACTCCCAGGTCATACCCATGCATCCCCGCAGAAAATCATATTTTGAAAGTTATAGACTCGAAAAAGAGAGATACAATGCTGATAAATATGCAGCCTTCTCGTGTAGCCAAGTTCATTGTTGTGCATAACTTCACTTCACCTAACACTAGTCTCGTCTCTCGCCTATATGGCAACACTTTCTGGAATAACAATTCTTTCGGAATTGATCAGTAAATTAACCCTATAAGAAGCCATTGATGGAATTCGAAGACTGTGAACGTGATTGTAAGAACGTCTACCCGCAGTTATGAGAGAAGAATAAACGTTTTGAATGCTTTACACGCGAGTTTATATTATAAGTGCAGTATACGTTTAGTCCAATTCTTTCACAACGCTCTGCATAGCTAACAAAAGTAGCAGAATTTATTTGATCACTAATCCTTGCTGTTGCCTTTTAAGACTGCGATACTTTTTTCCACTCTATGGCTTATGTCACGTTGCAGACGGTATGCTGAACATTATGGACAGCAAAATTGCATTGTCCAACCTTTGCAAGTGCTCGGATCTGTGATTTTGCAGGCACAGTCTAGAAAATTACGAATTCGATCGTAACCAGCTACTAAATTTAAAATAAGTGCTTACTGAAGATTTTTTGAGTACAGAAAATTCTGGACGACAAAGACCTTTCTCTGTTGCATATCCGAATGCAATCTAAAATACCAGGAAACCAACTGCAGCTAAACTAGAAGGAAATAAACCCCAAATGAACCGCTTTCCAAACTAAAATGTGAAACAACACCTGTCAGCAGGAACATTCATGGGACCGAAAGTGTCCCGCTCCTCTCGAAAAGCAGTGGAGAATGCACGGGATAAAGAATACTGCAGCACAGCGGGAGTCTTGGTACGAGCAGCCAAGAGGCGCCGGATCACACCGCTGGCGGAAGCCATCCCTCGATCACACTGCTTCACTTCTCAGCTACCGCAGAGCAAGCACACAAAATAACTAGTCCTATGGATTCAGGCACTAATTCATCGTTCACAAATCACGATCCTGCGCTGAGGTCCCTCTCTCTCTCTATGCTGTGCTCGGAAAATTCAGCGCAGCCTTTTAGCACAGTAAACTCTTACTTATGCTGCCGAGGGCCAAAGTACGCTATTCCCATTATGACAATGTACAATATTAATTCTCACGAGCTTCTCCAAAACGTCAAAATATGGTAAAAATCACTTGTTGCTTTTTGGCCTTGCCTTTTGCAAAGTCAATACTATGTTATGTGTTGAGGTTGATCAATGAAGTGTTAAAAAAAGCTAAGCAAAAATGAATCAAACTATTCAAAAGCTAAGTAAAAGTTAGAATAGTAAGTAATTACTTAAAACTAATTACTCCTCGATGTAAATTAGTAACTAAAAAGTAAGTTAATTATTGTCTTATATAAATCAGTAATTAAAATAGAACCAGTAATAGGTAATGCAAGAAGCTTTGAAGCTGCCACTCCTGCAAACTGAGCTCGTCTAAGAATTGAAACCGCTTGTGAACGTCTTAATGTTATAGAAATACGTTGACGGTAGAAAGAAACAATGACGGAAGGTAAGGTATTGCTTTGTCCTTAGCTTTCAAATGGTAACAGCTACAGAAGCCGAGCAGTCGACAGTACCTGTCATCAGACCAGGCCAAGCTAGCTCGAGCAGATCTGGAGAAATTCAAGAAGAAGCATCATCGCATTCTGGTCAACCAAACGTCCGCAAATCCTCATGGACTCGGACAGTTCCTGAGAGATATGCACCTCAATCATTCTGGACTTCATCAGAAGAACCCAAAAGCCTAGCCGAGGCAATTAACTCCAAGGATGTTGTGAAGTGGCAAGAAGCTATGGAAAGCGAGTACAACTCACTTTTGACAAATCAGACCTGGACACTGGTCGACTTCCCCACTCACAAGAGAGTTATCCACAACAAGTGGATCTTCAAGAAGAAGATCGACTCTGATGGTTCCATTGTCAAATGGAAGGCACGGCTGGTGGCTAAAGGATTCACTCAAGTCCAAAGAGTGGATTATCAAGAAATTTACAGTCATTTCGTCAAGATGCAGTCAATCAGGACTCTGATTGCATTAGCAGCCGCGGAAGACCTCGAAATGCACCAAATGAATGTCAAGATAGCATTTCTGTACTGTTCATGTCGAAGAGGAGTTGTACACCTTCCAACCAGAAGGATTCGAAGTCAAAGGCCAAGAGCACAAAGTGTGCAAGCTGCACAAAGCAATCTACGGTCTGAAACAGGCCGCAAGAGCATGGTTTGATAGAATCAACTCTTATCTCATTCAATTGGGATTTGCAAACAATTCAGCTGACTGTAATGTTTATTCAAAGCATATATGTACCAATTCAGTTCACATAGCTCTTTACGTAGATGATGCATTTATTTTGTCTAACGACACTTCTCCTCTCCACACTACTAAGAGTGATCTGTCAAAGGAATTTGACATGACTGATTTAGGAGTTGTCTATTCTTTGCTAGGAATTCACATTACTAAAAATAGACTTCAGAAATATCCATCGATTCGTTGATCTGCTGAGCTTATTCTGAAGGTACTCGGATCCTAAGATGATACAAGTTCCCCTTTCGCTTTCTTGTGGTGATGAGCTGAGTGGTCTCGGATTCAACCACTTCGTCGGTATCGCCTTCAAAGGTGATTGTCAGTCTTGCATCTACCACTACAACGTTTCAATTCCGCTGACTTTGTGTCTGGAACCATCTCCCAAGATTATAAATCTGGAAGACTCCGATTCTTGATAACAGTGATCATGTATGTGTCTTGTTGCCACGAAGTGTGATGTTGCACCTGAATCAAGATTATTTCTTGTGTATCTGAAGTTGATGTCGCACAAACATCAGTACACAAGTAGGCTGCTGGATTCTTATCGTTGTTGTCTCTTTCTTCGGCCATCTTGGAGAATTCGGGCTCCTCCACATAGGATGAGCTATTGTCGCTCTCCCGTCTGCTTTGAGCTTTCTGTGTTGGAAGTATTTCTAGTTTACGCGATGGCTAGATCTACTTACGGGTGTAGTATAAGGATGTAGAGATTCGTCCACCTTTTAAGTTTCTACAACAATCTTCAACAGAATACGGAAAGAATCAACAGGAATGAGAATACTAAGGCTTACCCAACTAGTGCCCGTAACTAAAATAAAGCTAATTAATGACAACAATAAAATTTCTTGCTAAGGCAAATCCAACTAGCAAGATTACTAAATCCTACGTAACACCCAAATGGAGATAATAAGAATTGCCGCTAAACTAAGCAATAAATATTTAAAACCATGCCACAATTAAAGGCCAATGAAAGGAGGCAAGAGGAGGCCCGAGCACCTTCCCTCAAGCTATGCACCTTCCAATGGAAACACAATGAAATGCAAGATAATCACAATAGTAATTTTGCCTTAATCACAAAGTGTTGTTTACAATGCAAATACCTCTCCTTTCATGGCAAGTGTCTACTAATTTATTAGACTAATCTGTTTCTAGCCTTTCTAGAACTTCTAACTTAGGAATTAGAACTTCAAAGTTTTTAACTTAGGAAAACTTAAGATAAAATATTTCTAATCTTGAGTTTCCTAAGTCTAAGTTCTAAATCTAAGTTTAAGCTATTTTATTATTATTTAAGTTTCTACTCATGGACTTACAAAATACATGCCATGGTTGAAGTTTATTGACGAATACTCATACGTGGTCTTACAAAATACATGCCACGAAGTTTTATTTCTTTCTTTTTTTTATTTTCTTCGTGTTAGCACAGTTGCTAACATCTTGTTTCTGGAATTTTGGTTGCAGTCAACGGCTACGTGACCCTTCTTGTGACAGTGGATGCATTGTATCCTTGTATCATCCCAAGGACCAGTCAGAGGCAGTGTCATGGGATTGTTTGGCAGCAAGAGCATGTTGTCTGATTATGGGAACAACATGGAATATTATAAAATATGGCAAGAGGCTTTTGCAATCAGCCCAAAGTACATTACATGGCTAAAGTAGAGTGTCGAAAGTATTAGAAATAGACGACCAGTTGGCATTCTACGTGTGTGAGTCCAACATTGGGCCTTAGGCTAATAAGTGCGATGAAGCGTAATTATTAAATAAAGTATTTTAAACTTAGCTTTTGCAAAGTTCCTAAGTTGGGAAACACAACTTGTCCTCAAGAGACACAAAGTGATCTTGACTATTGATGGCAGTAGAATCAGACATGCTAAGAGTAAAGAACTTCCTTCTAAGATGTAATCACGTGGTTACATCATGTGTCTCATAGAGACTGATAACAAGTCCAGTGTTTCCTTAGAGGTTTTGCACGTGGTAACGTGAGATATTTGAGAGTCGGCCAGATTGAGTGTGATACAAGCTAAGGCCTTCTGATCTTTGATCTTCTAGGCCTTTGCTTAATCACCATCTTTTGGTTTCAGGTCTGCACCTTCTATTACATCCCAAAGATCTCTATCTATCAACATCATTCTAAGTTTCAACTTCCAAATGTAAAAGTTAGAACCATTGAACATATCAATGACTCTAGCTTTACTGAGTGATGAAGATGAAGAGCTACCTATATGAGACATGATAACAATATACAAATAGGACAAACTTAATCTCTCGGTTTATTTGGACTAAGCTCGAATACCAATGTGATGGGACAAGCGAGATAGGAAGAACAAGAACGGAGAAGAGAGCAGGAATATTGCGGAACAGCTCTCCCGTTCTAATCGGCTGCTAACTCCATAAAAAAATACCAGCTTTGAGAGGGAGCTATAGAAACTAAGAGTTTATATCGTTCAAAGCCTTAGCATTTTGTTTAGTTTTTTCTTGTTGTTTTTTTTAGACTGTTGCATTTTGAACTATGTTTCGCACAATCTGCATTTTTTAAATGTTTCGTCGCACAGTTCCAATTTTTGGTCATGAGAAAAATGCATCACTAAGTTAAAAACACTTATAAAATGATTCAAGCCAACTCTCCCGACATTGTCGCATTTTGGAAAAAAAGTGACATTGTCTTGTAAGTGCCTTAGAAAAGTTTTCAGGCCTACTATTGGGCTTTTCGCCTTTCGAGAAAATGCGACACTGCCCTTAAAAAATGCGACCCCTCCCCCCCCCCTCTCCCCCCCTCTTAAAATCGCACAGGTGTCTCTATCTTAAAGGCAAGGCACAATGTAACGGGCAGAAAGCGGGTGATGCATGGAGCACAACGACATAAAACTAGAATCAGTTTTGATTAAGCCTAATACATTTCTTTTGATTAGAGCTTTAACTTAATCAATTCCCTAGATTGATCACATAAAATGATCAACAATAGATCGAAAATAGAACATATATATAGATCAGAGATATGATAGATCATATATACAGATACAGACAGAACTGTAAAAGACTAATATAGCTTGACAGTGAGCTATACAGATTAGCAGTAGCTAGTCAAATTACTCGTACCTCTCTTGCGCCAACACGCTGATCTGGGAAACAGACAGCGCTGGAGAAGAACATTGTAAATTCAGTTCTGGCAATAGAAGCAATATTTCAGCAAAACTATGTTTTGTAATGGTATGATTTGTAATGTTTGAATGCATGCTAGCAGTAGATAAATTTTTGTTGTTGCTTTACTCACCATTACTTGCTATTTTATAAGTTTAATTTTATAACATATCGTCGGAGATAATCTAGGGCTTAAAAGAGAATTAGACCGCAGCGAGAAGCAGTAGCTATGCCTGCCAAGTCGGCTCTTTTTGGCCTTTCTCTTTTACACTTTTATCAGCAATCATGCTGATAAAGTGGTGAATCTTGTTTCAGAGATTGATGATCAGCTATGACACCTATCTTCCTCACGTAACTAGCTCGTGCGGTTGTGTTTTGTGGGATGGTGACAACTTAGTGTCCTAAAACTTGCTTCGCTTTATGGAACTTTGTATTGTAAGACTTTATACAGCTTTGTTTTTCCTTGTTATGCTATAAATTGAAGGGTTCAAAGGAAAAATTTGGTCTTGACTTGTCACGGGGGACTATGTGAAATATTTTTACTCTCTCTCTCTCTCTCTCTCTCTCTCTCTCTCTCTCTCTCTCTCTCTCTCTCTCTCTCTCTCTCTCTCTCTCTCTCTCTCTCTCTCTCACATTCATCAACAATATCATGGAGTGATCCTTAAGATCCATCAGTAGGCTTTCTTTCATCGTTTATCTCCCTTGAGAAGATTAACCTCTTCGAGAAGATCTAGAGCCAAGGATGGCTAGATAAGAACAAATAAACGAAACCAAGAAAAGACCAAAAATAGGAAAAACATCATAGATGAACAACCACAAATCTAGGCTATTCCACGACTAGGTCCAAAGCTAAGATTGACAACCTGAACAAGCCTAGATTTCCACTCCTATTTCGTTGTTTACCCTCTTCCCATTGGATCGAAACTTGATACTACATACGACTACCCACCAGGTTGGAGATCCAAAACCCCTTCTTTGCCCTCTAGATCCGACCGATTAGGGAGGCACAGAAAGGGTCCAACATTTTTTTGGCACCGTTGCCAGGGAGACGGTGCTAAACAGTCCTAGGAGTGGATTTTCTATTTGTATTTTTCTCTTTTTTGACAAGTTTATTACTCGTCAACCGTATTTTTTTTCACTTTTCTATCATTTTTATTAGTTGCCACTTTTTCAGAGGCCATAGCAAACCCTGATGTACCATCAACCAGCTCGGTGAGTAATGTCTATTACTCGCCTACTATGATTATTACTTGCCGATTGCAAAATCATGAGATTTTTATAGTAACTTTACTTGCATCAATACAGTGTGCTCAGAACCCTCAGATCTAGCATCTTGCAGCTCGACGAGTAATAAGTAATTACTCACCATTACTCGTCTATCTTTTGCTAGTTCAAATTTCCCATCAAGTTTTTCAATTTTTCATGTTTTTTTTATTACTCACCAACTGAGATTTCTCATATTTTTTCCAATATCATTACTCGCTGTCCGTATAGAGCATAGTACAGTACTTGAGCTACTACTTGGCAGACCAGCAAGTAAAGATCTGATTTTTTGCCATTACTCATTAACAGTCATTTTTTGACATTACTCATCCTTACTCGCCGACAGTCATTTTTTTGCCATTTCTCACCGACAATAAGTTTTTCGCCATTTCTCGAAGATAGCTAGTTTGTTTTTGCCATTACTTGCCCATTATCTATTACTTGCCATTATTCGCTCACTGGCTATTACTTGTCCATTTTAAAAAAATCAAAAAATTTCAAAAAAATTGTCTCATCAACTAATGACTTGACACGCCAATCACCCGCTCGATCACATACAAGTCATACCGTTCAATATTGGGGGCCAACGCAGTCCCCCAGACCCCTGCGTTGGGGTGTTACCAGGGAGGCTCCGGACCCCACCCGCACCGACACCATCATAGCCATCTATCACTCATGATTGTTACCATCTGCGCTGTTACATCATCCATTTTTTTGTGATCATCCCCATTTGAATATGTGAAACATCCATCCATCTCTCTCATCATTCATTATATTGTTGTCCGGTAAAATCCGTTAGTTGTGTGTGTTTCTCTCATCCCTTCACTTCACCAACCACCCGCCCGCGACACCATCGTTACCAGCCATTCTCCACATCAGTTACCATCCATGCCGCCACAACGTTCACTTTTTTTTTACCATCTCCATTCCGTATAATATTCATCTCGTTCATTTGTTAAATCCATTTCTTACTCCAATTTTTGTTCTTGTTGTTCATAATTTTTTCATCCATACTGATTACTTTTTTATTTACACTTTTTTTTTTCTCATTTCAAAAATGAAAAGAAAAAGTTAGACACCGAAGTTGTGCAATCCTTGAAGCAATCTCTTGCATCAAGACTACACTGCATTCCAGCCATGACTACCGAGTTTGTCAGATTAGCTTCATTTCAGATGTTTTCTGATGAGACAATTCAACAATACACCATACGACTATGCAATCTAGTGAAAGATAATGATCTACTGAGCCCAAAGACCATAATGAAGAACTACTATATCAGGCTACTCAACAATATCAAGTCTGGTATGAAGAAGTTGGCATCCTACACTTCACTACCACAAATTTGTCAAAATGTGGTCATTATGGAGAATATTATCTTAAAAAAAAGGGTACATCACTCATGTCCAAACGCAAAAATATCGGATGAGAAATCAGAAAAATATGAAGACTCAAACAGACTAGGGAGAAAGGCTATGAATAATCTGAAAGTGCAACAGAGTCAAGCAGATCATGTGCAACAAGTGATCGCAAACCTAGTACTTCAAGTTCCAGATGTCATCTAACTCAGGCTCGCAAGGCTAAGTTTATTTAGAAGGACCAATGTACCTACTTCCTTGAGGATCATCCAAGTACAAGATGTCCAATCAAGAATCCGCGCTTCTTACAAAGACAAAATACAAAGCGGCAAGTTTGACAACAAGATTCGGAGGTTGAAAGGTCAAAAGACACGGAGTTCATCAAGTGGATGGATGTCAAAGTGATCCATCTAAATCATGAGTTTCTCCAATGACAAGTGGCCAAGTGGAAGTTTTGTCATATAATCTTGCATGTCACCAAATTTAGACGAAGACCATAATAGCCTACCAGTTTATTTTGTGGAAGATCCTATTGGACGTCCATTACCTGTGTATGCTTATCAACTCAGAGGAGATGACATATTGCACACAATATGATGTTTTGGATGTGGAGGAAGACATCGTCAAGCCGAATGTCCACATCGAGATGATCCATCAACATTCGGACCTATGTGTGGACAATGCGGAGTTAACCATCCATGCTTGGATTGTCCAGTGCGGAGCTCACAAATAGCTAGGAGGCATTTGGCATATGTAGATCGACATGCACCTGTGTTTTCCAATATACACACAGATTTAATGTGCTATAAGCAAAAAATCTTAGTGTCACCGAGGTATGAAACAAGTGAGGAAGAAGTCAATTTGACAAAAGTTCCAACGTACGCAGATGCACCCACAGGCAAATCGACAAGAACATCACATAAGATAGAGCCGATAGAATCTATCAGCCAATGGTAACTAAGGAAGTCAAGAAATTGGCAACCGATGAAGTCTCTTCAAACTTTGACAACGATAATGACTCTTATCAACAATGTGGCCTTCTCGTGTGCATCTCGTGCAGGTCTTCTTCTCACCATCTTGTTGTCTCAAGTTATTTATGCTCTTCCATTTGTCTTCTTTAGCTCCCTCTGACTGCTGCTTTCGATCTTGTCTTTGGTTTGACTCTCTTTCAAGCTTAAAATTATTCTTCTACTTTTCTCTATTGTTATCGAGAGCTTGATCAGAGCTATCATTGTCATCAAGGTGTTCACGACTTCCACCTCTTCTTTAATCTCAATTATAGCCTTCTAAAGGGTCATCTGTGGATCTTTAGCAAGCAATGTTCGGGTTGTCTGAAACGATCTTGATAGAGCTCATAGTAGGTATGTGAGCTGCTTCTCTGCTGAGACTGCATTCTCTGTTCCGGAATTGTGTAGCAAGAGGAACAGGTCGTGCCATCGACCCAAGGCCATAGACCTTCTCCTTTCAGTATGAGAGAAGTCTTCACCTTCCATGCTATGAAATTTGATCATGAGGAGTCAAGGCTCATGCAGATCTTTGAGTGAATGCTATTAATGGATGCCATAGCCTGAAAGAATCAAGCAAAAATCTAATTAGAGCTGACCGGCTCTGATACCACTGATGAAAGTGTAAAAGAGAAAGGCTGAAAAGAGTCGACTTGGCAAGCGTAGTTGCTGCTTCTGGCTAGGGTCTAATTCTGTTCCAAGCCCGAGATCATCTCCGACGATCTGTTATAAAATTAAACTTATAAAACAACAAATAATGTAGAGTAAAGAAACAACAAAAATTTATCTATTGCTAGCATGCATTCAAACATTACAGATCATACACATTATAGAATAGAGTATTGCTAAAAAATCACTTCTATTGCCAAAACTTAATTTACAATGTTTCTCAAATCAGCGCATTGGCGCAAGAGAGGTGTTCTCTCTCACGAGTAATCTAACAAGCTACTACTAATCTATAAAGCTCACTATCGAGCTATATCAGTCTCCTACAATTTTGTTTGTATCTATATATGAGATCTATCAGATCTATGATCTATATATATATGTTATATTTCCGATCTATCGTAGATCCTTTTATGTGATCAATCTAGGGAATTCATTAAGTTAAGGCTCTAATCAAAAGAAATGCATTAGGCTTAATCAAAATTGATTATAGTTTTATGTCATTGTCCTCTGTGCATCAGCCTCTTTCTGCCCGTTACATTGTGCCTTCATGCTGTAGACTTTCGCCTTTGAGATAGAGGCACCTTTGCAATTTTAAGGGGGGGTCGTATTTTTTAAGGGCAGTGCCTCATTTTCCTGAAAGGCGAAAAACCCAACAGTAAGCCTGAAAAAATTTCTAAGGCACTTACAAGACAGTGTTGCTTTTTCCCAAAATGCAAAAATGTCAGGAGAGTTGGCCATAATCATTTTCTAAGTGTTTTTAACTTAGTGATGCATTTTTCTCATGACCAAAAATTGGAATTGTGCGATGAAACAGCTCAAAAATGCAGACTGTGCGAAACATAGTTCAAAATGCAACAGTCAGGAAAAACAGCAAGGAAAAACTAAGAAAAATGCTAAGGCTTTGAACAATAGAAACTCTTAGTTTCTACAATTGACAAGTAAAAATGCGATTATCCAATAGAGGCAGCATGTTGTCATTTGACAAGTTGATAGAAACAAGTATGAGTATCATACCTGTAGTTTTGCTCATGATTGATCTTGAGGCAACACCCAAACATAGTTGTTTTCTGAAGATTTCTTAGAAGCAAGAATACTACAACCATTCATAGTTATCATAATCTAAATGAGCCATCCACCATAAGCATAGATAGCAAGTGCAACCTTTCATGAAAAGATGATCATTAAGCCAAGGGTTTGATAGCAACCATACCTTTCATGTAGTACTCTTTCACCGAAATACCCTTCCAATAGCAATCACAAGTTTCCTCTTCTTCAAACTGAATCAGGTCACAATGGAGAGACACAACGGGAGAGAACAAGAGAAAAGGAGAGAGAGAGAGAGAGAGAGAGAGAGAGAGAGAGAGAGAGAGAGAGAGAGAGAGAGAGAGAGAGAGAGAGAGAGAGAGAGAGAGAGAGAGAGAGAGAGAGAGAAGAGTGAAGTTAGGGTTGTGTCATCTTCCTTTATATAGAGATAGCAGTGCACCTAGGTGAACTGGGTGCTTAATGATGCCCACCGTTAGATCGTATCCTTAAAATGTTCAAAGATCATAGCCATTCAAGGAAAACAAGTTTCCCTCCAAATGACCATAGTTTTTTTTAAAAAAAACTTCATAAGGAGTCATATTTCTAAGTTTAAAAGGGTAGGACTTTTTTTGCCGGTTTGGTACCATAAGGGAGAAACCATTTCAAGATGTTTCGAAGAGCGTATAAAACGTAATGACCGTAGAATAGAGCCCATGAGAGAGTAACAAGATTTCACATAGTCCCTCTTGACAAGTCAATACGAAACCCTTTGAACCCTTCAATTTATAGCATAACAGGTAAAAATACTGTTGTATAAAGTTTAACAATACAAAGTACCATAAAGCAAAGCAAGTTTTAAGACGCCTAGCTGTTACCTGCCACCATCCCACACAATAAAACCGCACGAGTTAGTCGAGTGAGGAAGATAGGTGTCAAAGCCAAGCATCAGTTGTTATCCATGTCCGAAACAAGATTCACTACTTTATCAGCTAGATTACATTAAAAACAAGTACGTCCAATCTTCCCAATCATTTATTTCATAACATAGCAATACATTCTGCCATTTTAACGAAGCCGTATCAGGGCAGATGCCATACTGATCAGTAAAGGAGCAAAAAAACGTATTAGTTTCACATATACATTCTACATGTAAGCAGCTATCTTTCATTACACATATGGACAAAGACTGGGCGATGGTCACAGTGCTAGGTACTAGAGCACCACCATGCTATACTAGCGCCCACAGGTCTCTTGTATCAGTTTTCCGGAAGTCCAAGCGCCCAACAACTTGGGCAAATCCATGCCATTCAAGTGTACCATGGTCAAGCTCTATATAAGTACTTGACTTTACTTATATTAACCAGACACTGGATATAGAAAACAAAAATTTATATAACTCATGCCCATGTCATCTAATGCGCATGCAGGATCAACCTATATTGGATTTATTACTTAAAAAACCATTACATGCAAGGTTTGCATATCATCATAAATACATGAATAAAATCATAGTAACGAGTTAGGTTACCCATCGTATTGGTGATATTCCGTAAAGCATCATACCTGAATGAGAGGTGAAGTCATCTCTTGTGAACTATCGATCTTCAGTTGCTTAAATGAATCACCCACGTGCTAAGGCATTCACACCAAAAGTATTGGATTAAGTATAGAGTATTCTTGAAGCTCGACAGAGTCATTATCAATAGCTAACTACTTACTTATCCGAAGATTAATTGTATAGCTTTTCATTCTTCGAGAGCATTTCCCACCATATACAGATTACTAGCAATGGTAATCATTATTACTCAAGAGCATACTAGCGTATCCAACCACCTTTTTACTACTTCCTTTTCCGTAATCACAACCATCATCATACTAGTTTATCAGAGACAGATAACATCATACTCTTTATCAAACCAAAAGCAATCGTAAGTAGCAATACCACGTATAGATTATAGCCAATCAAGTATAGTAAGAGCATTCTCATCAACCATATTCATGCTACAGCTTCTGGTAAATCCAGAAACCAACTGGAAGGACAATGGTCCATCGCATTTTTAAGCGCATTATGTACTGAAAAACGCTTGCAACTTTGCTCATACAAAGAGCTTATGGTAAATCGTTGAAGTTCAAGCAATATTAAGCAAAAAAACAGCCTTGGCTAGTGGCCAGATCCGCATCAGAAAGGGCACTGTAGTCTCTTTCCAAAAAGGTTGATAATGATACTCAAAAGTTGGTTTGCTGTCCAACGCTTTTCAGAAGCCAAAAAGGTTGAAAAATTTCCTAAAAAATTGCCCACGTTTGCTCGTTGGGACAACGATTGATTGTAGTAGTATCCAATCACAATATGCCAGTCAAACCTTGCTACTATACAACGGTAATCACAACACCCTGTGAGCAGTCATCCTTAGCATACATCCTTTCTTATCAGCGAGCTACCATTCAAAACATTCTCACCTTTGTTTGCAGTACGATTGCTCTTTCAGTAGCATCCACGAGTGTTCTCTTCAATCACAATCATCGTACGGTAGAGCACCAGGAGAGCAAGAATGAGGGAGAGAGGGAGAGAGGGAGAGAGAGCAAGAAAGCATGAGGGAAAGTGAATAGCGTTGTGTGAATTCTCTCTTTATAGAACCAAAGGACACTTATCATCCCAAAGGTTGGCAACCAATCTAATCTTTCATGCTAGGAGCAAGCATATTGAGGTGGCATATCACTTTGGGGAGCAAGTCATGGCAAAGGAGGTGGAGCTTCAACATGTGTCCTCAAGGGAATGTGTAGCTGATATCTTCACGAAAGCATTGGGAAAGAACTTGTTCATGAAGCATAGGACCTCACTTGGAGTGTTTGCAAAGTCTATGCTTAAACTAGTTGAAGAGGGAGTGTGAGAAATTTCAACTAGTTTTGTTATTTTAGTCATATTTGTACATTTGGCAATTGAGGCGAATTTTCATATTAGTTTGACTTTTCAAAGTTTGAATAAACACTTTTGGAAAGTGTGCGAAACTATAGAACACGAGTTTTTGATAGATTCAATTTGAGTTGTAGAGACATTGAATCTAGTCACAACAATAGT
Source organism: Diphasiastrum complanatum (assembly GCA_029204225.1). Taxonomy (NCBI): domain Eukaryota; kingdom Viridiplantae; phylum Streptophyta; class Lycopodiopsida; order Lycopodiales; family Lycopodiaceae; genus Diphasiastrum; species Diphasiastrum complanatum. The sequence goes on along the minus strand of MU834272.1, from coordinate 12,117 downwards.
AGGGTTTTTCATTATGGAGGGAAAACCAAAGTTTAAATTTAGGTTTGGACCTGTTATAAAATGATGTAACTCATGGGAAGAGAAGACATTCTCTCTCTCTCTTATCTCATTTCATGCTTATACATGGTTCTCTTGGGTTCATCTATCTATTGGTGCACTATATTGGTGATATCTTGTAATCTTGTGTGTATAATGCTTATTTTATGTTATTTCAAGTTATTAGTGAGTTTGCATCTCTTTCTTTGAGTAGATGCTAATTTTTTATTGGCAGGATTGGTAGAGGTGATCCATTTCTAGCCAAAGATCAGGTTATGGATTTGGATCTTGATTGATCCCAAATTCTTCACATTTAGCACACGGGCTTTTCCCTCATTTCTCTTCTCTTCCTCCCTCTCACATTTGGATTGTATGGTTAATGATAGTTTGTGGTAGAGTTAGAGTGGGTCAGTGTTAGGTTGAGTTAGAAAGCAACTAATCATAGTTATAAGTCCTATCCTTGTGGTTCTAACCTTTTTTTGATAGGTGGAGGGCTGCTCACCACCTATTTCTACACCCTACATTGTGAAACCAAGAGTTAGGATAACAACCCAAACTCTGAAACCAAGACCACCACCCTATCTTCCTATAGTACCAGTATGGGAAGGGGTAGAGAACGAACAATACTCGATGGTTACCCAGAGGTATCTCAGGTAGAAAGGGCACCTATACCTTCGTCCGAGTGGGAGGAAGTCACGAGTAGTGAGGATGATGCAGAGTCTACTACAAGTGACCTAATTTAAGATCACTACTAGAGGTAGAGTGGAATACTCCAGCGAGACACTAATATTTGTTTGATAAACCTAGAGACCCTAGAAGATCCCAGAAATATCAAACTAGGTGCCTCCCTAAGCAGTGCAGAGAAGGAAGAGTACAAACGATTATAGAAAGTACCAACATACTTTTGTTGGATTTCTATCCTCTCCATCTGTATTCTATGCTAATCTATAAAGATTAATTATTCTTTTAATCAGTTAAGCCATGTGCATATATACAATGACTTAACAGTTGCTTCGGTGAAGCTCCATATATAGCTTGATAATCTACCAGTCATTCAGAGCCAATTTTATCGCAAGCACCATTCAAGAAATGAGGCCTTGACTATGTTGGTCTTATTCATCCTGTGGCAAGAGGATCTCAAGCCTGATATATCATCATAGCAATGGATTATATGACCAAGTGGGTCGAGGAAAAGCAGTTAGAGTTGTCGATGCCAAATCTACGGCTAAATTTTTGTATGAGCACATCATTACTAGATTTGGATGTCCTATCGAGATCATAAGTGATCGCGGAACATGCTTTGTTAATGAAATTTGTTGGAAGACTTTTTCGTTATACTCCGGTTTAGTACTCCTGTATTATCCGAGGGGTAATGGACAAGCTGAATCTTCCAATAAGATTCTCTGCAACATTATGACAAAAACGGGTGAAGCAAGTCATTCTGATTGGGAACATAAACTTCATGCAGCATTTTGGGATTCAGAACCATTTACAAAGTTAGTACAAATCAAACACCATTTCATTTGGTTTATGGTCAAGATGCAGAGATGCCGATTGAATTTTTAGTAACATCCTTACGAATAGCAGCAACGGAACGATTGGATGATTCAAAATCCTTACAAATGCATCATGAGGCTTTGCATAAACTTTGTGAAACCAACTTGATGGCAGTAGATGCATTAGTAGCATAAAAGCTCGTCGCAAGGCATGGCATGATCATCGCTTATACAAAAAAGATCTGAAGGTAGAAGATCTAGCATTGATGTATAGAGCAAAGCTTATCAAAGAAAAATTGAAGTTTACAGGTGAAGGACCATACAAAGTGAAAGAGATATTGTCCTTCGGAGTAGTTATTTTGGAACACCTGGATGGAAAACATTTTGACACCCCAGTAAAAGACAACCAATTACACAAATTTTGGCAGCCAGTACAACTTGCATGATCCAAACCTTATTAGTTTTACTTTTGTTGTTTGCTACTACTTGATTGTTGCTTTTTTTGGAAAAGACAATGAAAAAATAAAAGGAAAGAATGATGGAGCAAAAGTAAAAAAAGTCATTAGATCAGAAAAAGAGAAAGGAAAAAAAAAAGTATTTTCAGGAATCAAATTTTGATAAAAAAATGACTTAAAAAGTCACTTTTTGAGTCTGATCTTGAACATACTATTTTGGAAACCTTCGTCGAGTTGTCAAATCATACATCCAATTCAGATACACCTATATTGAACTAGGCGAAGGTTATCTTGCAAAGAAAGTACCTGTTTTGAGGTTAGACAAACATTCAGAAGCTTACCACTTTGAAAACCTTTGTCGACCTTGATATCATCATTATGAACCTTCGTTGACCTAATAGATGAATTTAGAATGCCAAAATTAGGTTTTCCATAGGTTCAGATCCTAAAAACTGTCATTAAATGCAGTACCTAGGCGAAGGATGCTCCTAGGTGAATGTTAAACCTTTGCCAGACCTCTAGAACCTTCGTTGGGCTACACCAATTGTCAGAAACCTTCATCAAGAATTCTGGAAGCTACTTTCACAACACTAAAGATGCTTGCCAATTTGTGTTCATAACTGATCAGCCAAACTAGTACTTTGTCTAATGGACCTTCCAAATTCACCTATGAAAGGGCTGAATTTGATTTCATGTCTCACTTGTGCTAGCGAAACTCTTGCGAATTTTTCTCAAGACCGAACTTTTCTAAAACTTTCATACAGCTTTCTAATACACTCGTAAGTCTTTTCTGCTTTCAATTTTTATCTTCTTCCATCATGTCTTCTTTTGATACCAGCCAATCTCCATGTTATGTCATTCATCATGATGTTTCAACTGCAACAGACATCATGATGCTTTCTACCAGAAGCAGGGTGGCTGAGTGGATGACCCTTGCTCTTCCTCTTCTCACGACAATGGGTATCCATGAGCATGCCTTTTCTAGTAAAATCAACATGCAATTTATTAATGTGCTTTAAGTACCTTGACCGAGGAGAAGTCCAAATTCTATATCACCTACTAGGGAGCTATCCACAAGGTGCGTGTTACTGAAGCGGCCCTTGCTACCATTGGAATATCTTCAGCCACATAGCCTTCCCCAGCATGCCAAGAATGTGATCAAGCCATTCATTGATTTGACCATACAATTGTACTGGGACGAATGATGGTTATTTGGTAGAGTCCATCCGAGATCCTACCATTCGTGCAGCTGCACAGCTTCTGAATAACTTCTTGATGGTTTTCAACCTCAGGAAGGAACGAATCTCCTCCCAAATCCTGCACCACATAGTTGAATCCAACTACAAGTTTGATAAGACACAATTGAACCCTATAACTGTTTATGGTCTTTGGAGAACTGAAGTGGGCAATTAAGGGTAATACCAAACATCAGTTTGTTGCTGGCCCTCTTATGTCTTCCATTGTTGTTTCTTATCTGGATAATAAGATCCATGGTTTTTAGGCTGACTATGTGCTATCGATCTATGAAGACGTAGCACCAACCAAATCCTCTCGACAGGCCTCAAATTCATAGAGCCGCCAACGAGTACGTAGCGAAGTCGTTATTCCTGACTCACCTCTCGCGTCTCGTCACTCGCAACAACCAACTTCAGCTGAGCTACCACCCCCTATTGCTATGCACTGCACTACCTATTTCCCCATCGTTCTGGGCCTCCTTAGCCTTTGCTTCCTCACAAGGTCAGTCTGTGACCATTGAAGAAACAATTCCAGTCACATCTGCTCAAGCCACCTCACCCCCACAAACTCGAGTGACTTCATTGGGAACGCAAGCGTTTATGGACATGTTCGATGATTCTAACCTCCTAGGGCAGATGAAATTTTTGAGATGCCCAAGAGTCCAGTGCTCTTTGACCTCCTATCTCCCGGAAGAGGATTCGAACAGTTCCATGATACTATTAATACTTTTGATTCTCAGTTTCAGATAGATCAACAAGAAGTTCAAGCAGATCAAGCACCAGGTACCATCAGGATCGTTCATGCAGCTATATCTCTGAAGTAGTTCAATGCCACCATGCCAGAAGGTTTTGAAGGAGAAGATCTCTTCGAGGAAGAGAGCCACAGGCTAAGACTCAAAGCCAAACCAGACCAATACCTAGAGTTACTGTTCCTCCTCTTGCTATTGCTACTGTACCCGTTGATTTTGGTGACACACTTGGTTTAGTCAATAACCTTGCATGAGTGATCCAGACCATGATTGACGAGAAGACCACCATGGAGAAGCGAATCTCCGAGTTGGGATCGAAAAATCCCAACTCGGAAAATATCTGATCAGCTAGAAAGTCATCAAGTTGAATCGAGAGTTGAAGGTCACCAAATAACATGAAGCCAGGTTAGAAGTAGAGATGCAAAAGTGTTACATACCTATGTAACTACCAGTACTTCAGACCCCTATTAGTCCATTTAGTGTTGGGGGCTACATGGCAAGGTACCCTTAGGATTAAGGGTATGTGCCCTTGGATAAGGGCAGGCAAGTGACTATACCTTAGTCGGGTTATGGAATCATGTGACCCTTGGATGAGGGGTACCCTTAGTATTAAGGGTAGGTGTCTTACATTAAGGTACTAGTGTCATTGGTTAAGGACAGGTGGGTGTCTATGCCTTGGATGGAGGTATGGAACCTAGAGAGGTGTTCGAAAGTCATTGGATGACTATTTTTTCTAAATCTTGGGCCTCAACCTTGAACCATATCACTTTATTGGTCTAGGACCAAAGTATACTTGGCACACCTTGGGCAATGGGACCTAGTAGGAGGGCGCCCTTCTAAAGTGTCCATTAAGTTCCCAACTCCCACAAGAAAGGCATTCAAAGAGTCATAGGTTATGGAAGGAGTCTCTTGACATTCCACAAGCCTATGGAGGCTCTTGGAGATTCTTTAACTCCCCTAGGCTTCTCTCTCTCTCATTGGATGAGCATGGAACTCCATAGTGCATTGGAGGGGTCCATGGGCCATCTATATGAGGGTAGTAGGGCACCCATTGGGAGGGGGAGATATCTCTTGTTTGCTTTGCTTATGCTCTAGTATTGCTACTAGTGTGGAGAGTGCTTTCTTGTGGTAGTATGCTTAAGGTTTGGATCTTGCTTATGGTATGGGACATAAGTAGGGTTTGGATCTTGAGTATGCTATGGAGTGTTGTGGTATGCTTGTGATTTGTTTACGGTTAGCAAGGGGGTGCTAGACAGGTCTTGCTTGGAGCTTGGATCTAGCTATGGTTGGGTGGTGAATACTTCAGGCCAGCTTGTTATCTATCTTTGTGTTTAAAGAGTAGGGACACAAGTGGAGGAGAGATCCTTGGAGGCTTGCAGATCCTTACTTGCAGGTGGAGGCATCCTAGCTTGGAGTTGGGGAGCATCTTGAAGCTTGCAGGTTGCTTGGAGGTCATTTGGAGGCTCTACCTTGGATTTGGAGGACTTCCTCACCTCTACTTGTGATCAAGTGGATCAAGTTGTTCAAGATGCAGAACAAGCCGATCACCATCGAGGACCAGATCCAGACATTTCTACACCAACATCCGCATGAGTCCTCAAGGGGTGGGTGGATGGGCAATAAAATTCAAGACCTCGGAGACAGAGGTAGACAAAGAATTGGATAAGCTACCCGCATTAAGTGAGCAATCGGATTGGCGCTGGACAACTTTTGAGAAAGCTTCAAATTCCATCAGAAGCTATGTTGCGAGCCCTCATCAATTACTCATTGATCCATACTATATCCTGATGCCGAGATGCAATAAATGAAAAGATTTGGGTGTACAAATGGATCAAATCGATATCCATAGCCGAAATTGGCCTGTCATATATCAAAAATATAATTGGACAACTGTCGTGGATTTCAACAAAGCTCTTAAGACATCTGCGTACAAGTATACCTCTTCATAAGATCCAACCATTAGGAAGTCCATTTTGTTCGCAAATGACTTGTGCAAATTGGTGTCCGTTTCTACAAAATGGAATGTTTCCTACCTATGTTGGCTTTCAATCCAAATAACCCTATGGCGTCTGACAAGGTACAAAATCAATTGCATGTATACTATGGAGCTGCAATGCTAGCAGGATCGTGGGAGTCCAGATTTTTAGCATGGATAATGTCAAAATGGATAGTTGACGTGAATAAGTGCTTTTTACCGCACAGGTCCGATTTTAATACGGAACGTCTGAAATTCATGGAGAAAGTTCAGTATCACTTGATCAAGGTGCGAAGAGAGGCCAACTAGAACCCCAAATGAAATAATCTCACGAGGTGTCGTTGGACCGCCACCAATTTTGGTGGGGGTAATGTTGGAGGGTTTGCGGATCCCAAGACAACCCTAGCCCTAATTAATAAGAGAGAGATTTGGCATCCTGCGTGTGTGAAGATCAACCAAAGTACCAGATGGACAACGAGCTCCACGGACGAAGGAGACAACAGACTGGAAGTCGTTAGAGATGTGCTTAAACCAGTTCTTGTAATATGATGATTAGCTTAAGCCCATTCGCTCTGTTTCTATATAAACAAAATGAACACGAGAGAGAGGGTTGAGTTGTCGTTGAGTAATAAACGTCTGCTAGTAACCGAGACCATTTAATGTGTTAGAATTTGTAAGAGACAGAGACTCTCTTGCATCAACGCGTTGTGAGGTATGCCAAGCAGTGCTCACAAATCCATTTGAGAATACATAAGCTATTTGCACATCTTGTTCCATTGTAAAATCTTGAATGCTTATGCTTGTTCATTGTTCGTTACACGTACAGCTATTAATTTTTCTATTTCTCACAAAGGCTCGTTTTTGTTGAATGATTATAAATCAATTCTAGATAGGCCATGTTTGTCTAAAGGCTTTAGATCTCAGTTAGCAGCAGTGTCTGCGGCTGAGAGTTCAACTCCATCCATCTCAATTATAGGAATCAGATCAGAGAGCGCATTATCAGACCTAGAAGTCATAGAGTCTCTCAAAAGTGTCTCGTCGTTGCATATTAGGGATTCCAATAGTAGTTTCCAAAACAGAGAGTGTTGCGCATGACTAATCACTGACATTCCATCAGTGGTATCAGAGCCTGATCGATCAAAATATTAGAGCACCAAGATTTCATCAGACCAAGGTCATTCAGAACAAAAGAGTCTCATTCAAACTGAAATGTTGTATACAACAATGACGTCTATAAGCAGTATTCAATCAAAGATTTGCACAATACTTCAAGTAGATGCATCAAACTACCTAGCCTAGAAGGTGAAGATTTTGCTTATCCTAAGAGGAGAAGCACTTTGGCCCTAGGTGGATGGGATTGAAGAGCCAGTAAACACTAGCAAGGAGCTCGCAATTGGAACGAAAAAATGGATAAGGCAGTAGCTATTATCTTCTCCTCCATTTATGGATGATTTGGCCTGCAACTTTGTGCAGGAACCAACCACCATTTTTGAGGCTATGTCTACTCCTGATGCTAACCAATGGAAAGCATTGATGGACACTGAATTTAATTCTCTGATAGAGAATCAAACATGGACAGACATGGAGCTACCAGAAGACCGAAATCTAATTCCATGTAAATGGATATTCAAGGCGAAGTATGATGCTGAAGGAAGGCTCAATCGCTACAAGGCTAGGCTAGTCGCCAAAGGCTACTCCCATATTCTAGATTTGGCCTATTCTGAAACCTTTAGTCTAGTTGCCAAAGATACTTCAATCTGCCTACTTCTCTTCTTTGCAACTGCAACAGATCTTGACGTCCACCAGATGGATGTCTAGATCGCTTTCCTCAATGAAACCATCGAAGAGAAAATCTATATGATGCAGCCAGAGTTATACGAACTCAACGACAAGCAACAACACCTTGTATGCAAAATTCACAAGGCAATCTATGGGTTGAAACAGTCACCCAGAGTCTGGTTCTAGAAAATCAATGCATTTTTTTATCAAGAATGGTTTTATTCCAAACTCGGCAAACTCGAATGTTTACTTTAAGTCTGTATCATATTACTTCATCATCATCACTCAGATGATACACTCCTATTCAGTTAGAAGATGTTGATACTAGAAAATCAACTTCTGGATTTGTATTTTTATACAACCAAGGCCCAATCTCATGGAACAACCGGAAGCAGACCTCAGTTGCATTATCATCAACGGAATCCGAATACATAGCTGCGACAAATGCAACCAAAGAGGCGGTCTGGCTAAGGCAACTGCTTGCAGACATCAACCTTGCACAAACACTTTCTTTTTGACTGAAAATCAGTGAAAAAATTCTCTCACAGCCAACCCTCGCACGATTAACCCCCGCAGACTAGTTCAGTAGTTGTCCAGATTTATTTGTACCTTGATTCTTGAAGATCATATAGATTTTCACGTGCATGAAAAAGTTACGAACAAATGAAATTCTTGTCTACTTTCTCATGAGTTCCAACAATAGTTAAGACAAGTGTTTGAGCCAAAGCTCAAGTTAAGATACACACAAAAAGCAAGAAAACACTTCATATTTGACACCACTTTTACACATATTGCACAAAGTTACACTACCATTCTCTTCCTACATTGCCATTTTCATGAAACTAGGAGATAGAAAGGTGTAACTAATGAAGTTTGGAAGAAAACTTCACTTTTCATATCTGATTTTCAAATTTACAGGTCTGAAAAATAGAACTTCAAAATGAAAATCGGAACTTCAAACACTTCATTTATGCAAAAAAAAACACTAGTTTTGATTAATCTTTTTGCAAAAAAAAGTTTGTGTATGTAGAGGAAGACTTCCTCTAATCATCCCACAAATCTTTTTTCAGAACTTTTAAAAATCCAAAGCCTACTTTAAAACTTCTCTAACATGATAAAAAATCAGCCCCTAAACAATTCTATAAGCATTACTACTCTCTTTCAAAGAGAACTAGATTCATTGGGTACTTCAACTACAAGCTTCCTACAACTAGAAAAGACAATAATCTTTCTCAAATGAAAATTTAGCTGGTGATCTTAATAGAACTTAAAGAAGATTAGAAAGGTTACCATCCTTTGTCTAGCTCTAATACCACTTTTACAAATAGATGTGAAGAACTCCTCCAAATCCAAGGTAGAGCCTCCAAATGTCCTCCAAGCAACTACAAGCTCCAAGATGCTCCCCAACTCCAAGATAGGATGCCTCCCCTACAAGTAAGGATCTGCAAGCCTCCAAGAATCTCTCCTCCACCGTGTCCCTACTCTTAAATACAAAGATAGATAACAAGTTGGCCTCAAGAATTCACCGCCCAACCATAGCTAGATCCAAGCAAGACCTATCTAGCACCCCCTTGCTAACCATAAACAAATCACAAGCATACCACAATAGACTATAACATACTCAAGATCCAAACCCTACTAATGTCCCATACCATAAGCAAGATCCAAACCCTAAGCATACTACACATTAGAAAGTACTCTACACACTAGTAGCAACACTAGATCATAAGCAAAGCAAGCAAGAGAGATCTCTCTCCTCCAATGGACACCCTACTACCCTCATATAGATGGCTCATGGACCCCCCCAGTGTACTATGGAGTTCCATGCCCATTCAATGAGAGAGAGAGAAGCATAGGGGAACCTCCAAGAACCTCCATAGGCTTATGGAAAGTGAAGAGACTCCTTCTATGACCTATGACTCTTTGAATGCCTTTCTTGTGGGAGTTGGGAACTCATTAGACCCATTGGAAGTGAGCCCTCCTACTAGGTCCCAATGCCCAAGTTGTGCATGTATACTTTTGTAAAGTCCGCAATCCAAGGATCCTATTCTAAGCATGCCAATCACAAGCAACACAAGGGAACTTGTTGGTGGACAAACCAACCCAACCAAACCTAGATCGAATGGATCTAGCTCCCAAGCTATGGATCAATCGCTCAGAGAGGAATGAGACATCACACCAGCAGCATCCTGCCACCGGTCATGCTATCAAGCATACAGTAGTGAGAGCCCAGCAGGTATACTTATACCCTCCAAGGCCCATGCACCACTAGTAGTGCACAAGTTCTAACTTTTGGCAAACAACTATCCAACTCTCCTGAGTCTTCAAGGATAGCATTCCATCCTTTCCGAACGGGAAAAGATAAGTCCCAAAAGTTTTTGTGTATTCTATGCACACCCATCTGTAAAAGAATCCAAAACGACTCATAAATGTTGTGACTTATAAGCAATACATTTCAACAATAATATCCATAAGTAAAATTTCTATTGTTAATTTACAACAACTAACTCAGAAGTAACGCTTCTCACTCAGTTAGCTGTATCGGATTTAGAAAATGTTTAAATGTTTCGGTGTGGTACCAAAACATGACATTTAAGCTGATTCTTGTGAAAAATGCAAAAATAAGCTTGGTAGAGGCCAAAAATATTGTATATAGATAAACACACATGTGTTGAGCCTGTTCCCATGTGAAACTAGTGTACTTGTCATGTACCATAATCATGTATGTTGTACATATGATTTAATTCAAGTTCTATTGGCTAGAATGGCCAAAAACTAGTTTTCTAGACATATGACACATGGCATCAATCTATTGATTGCATGAGCCACATCCTTTGGTTAGGTGTCATATCTCATGTGTAGAGGACAGCTCACACATGTGGAATAAGATGAAGTAGGCGAATTTTGAGTTCTAGAAGATTTCCAAGTAGATCTCCATATAGAAGGAAAATAGACCAAAAGTGCTCAAAATAGAAGGTTTTGTCCAAGTGTCAGTTTTGCATGATGAATCATCATATGACAAAGCACCTTCACACATGTGGGATCAGAGGGAGGATCAGTACCACGAGCTCCCACTTATTGTATATATAGAGCCACATTTGGCCATAATCATTGTGAGACACCAATCTTGGTTTTGGAAGCAATTTTGAGTGATTCTCTCCATTTGTCTACATTTGTTTTGATTGTTTTGAGGTTCTATCAATGTGTACTTGATTTTCAGGTTGGAGTCCATACTCAGACAATGTTTCACACGTGTGAAACCATAAAGTACACCTACCTTCAATTAATGATTGTTCTTGTTAGGATTTTGTGCCTAGAATTGATCTAGATTGATCTTAATCTCAAGTAGATTGATTGACAAGTAATCTGACAACCAATCCCTCTTGAGGATCAGATTAGGATCCACTCTTGGTCCTTTTTGTACTTTTTTCCACAATTCTAAATCAATTCTAGGTCAATAAGCAATTCTCAATGAGAAATTACTATAACCCAGCAAGAAATTGTTTCAAACACAATTCTCATCAATATGCCTATGTACCAACAACTAGTTTATGCATGCAAATAAACTTAGCTCACGGAATACTTTGTAGATCCACAAGATTAGAAGTTTGTACAAAAGGTTCTAATGATCCCACAAAGATTCACTACATAGCATATCTCTACAGATATCCTGATCTGTACACAACACTTTCATAACCGAGAATTCTGTAGCTTGGTTATTCTCTAAGAGAGAATATTTCTCAAAGAGTGCTATTTCACAACCAAAAAAATCTCAACCAGAGATCAACTCAAAAGAATATATTGGCATGAATTTCTTCCCTTGCATCAACCCACGGATCTCAATCATACTAAGATCAAGTTGATTGCTTCCAACAAGGAACAATTTTTCAACAACCTCCCATCTAACAAGTTCTGACACAAATCAATCGGACTTGTTATCAGCCACTTTCCTATCACAAGAGTACTTCTAAATTCCCCCTGTTAAATCTTCAAATCAATATCAACTATAATCCATAAAGGATTTCTGTAATATTGAATATCCTATCATTTCTGATTTATAAAATAGGTCCATTATCTATAATCAATTCATCCTGGAATCTCTTACAGATGCTTCTCTTTGATAACTCTCTTTTCTTCCTACTTTTCTCCCTTTTTCAATAGGAAACACCATGAATTTCCAAGGGGTGCAAATCATTTGAGATTTGCCCAAGAGAAGAGTCTAAGAAGAGATCCAAGAAAATCTTTGAAAGCCAAAAGAAGCGTTGCATCATTGTAGGCAAATACCAATGATGTCCCAACATAGTGACTAAACCAAAGATCTTCTTGGTTACCAAGCTTGAGAATTAACCTGTAAATCAGAAAAGGATTTTTTGAAGATTCAAGTAGAGAAAA
>MU834271.1:0-48262 GCA_029204225.1 Diphasiastrum complanatum | reverse complement strand
GATAAGATCATAATGCTCCATAGGAATAATGTAAAGATCTGCCTGTCCAGAAAAATCTCCAATGCGATATGCCAATTCTTGAAACATCTAAGAACTAGGAAAAGAGTGTGAACTGGCAACCTCAAATGTGAGAGGCTGTGGAGCAAGAACAGGTGAAGCACGGATCCGACTGGTGATATAACAGCTGATAAAAGAATGAGTGTTGCCGGTATTAGCTAAAACAATATACTCACGACCAGTAATGCATGCACGTAGCCGAATGGAGCGAGGACTAGGACGCCCTGTCCAAGTAGCATAGGCAACCTGAGCATGGCAAGTAGCAAGAAGTAAATCAGTGGAAGGCTCAGGAGATAGGTCAGGCTCATCAAAAATATGAAAGTAGATATTCTAATCATCTGGAGTAGTGCCCTCATGGTAAAAAACAACAGTAGTAGTAGGCAGGGGCTGGCAGCAATCACGGGCAAGATGGTCAGGACTGTTACAACGAAAGCCAAGACGCTTCTGCTAAAGGTCAGCAAACTCAGAAAAAAGCAGGACGAGGGGTTGGAGGACGAGTAGACGAAGGGACAATGGAAGAGGCCGGAACAGAAGTGGAAGGCGTAGAGGTGGACGTAGCGGGAAAAGATGAAGCAGAAAGACGGGGTCGAGAGAAGCAGAAAGGAAAGATGTCAGAGTACTTATGTTGTAAAGTACTGGCAAGAGCCTCAACAAGTGTGGGAGGACGGAAGGAAGAAACATCATAACGTAAGGCACCACGAAGCCCAGCAATGTAACGAGAAATAAGCTCAGTGGGCTGTAGACCTGTGAAAAGATAAGAAAGCTCCGTAAACTAATCTATATAGGAAGCAAGATCACTAGTCTGAGTGAGACTACGGAAGGTATCACGCTGGCAGTTGAGCCACTGAGGATCAATCATAGCATGACGGAGGTCACGGCAAAAGGTAGGCCAGATATGGAGCCCTTCCCGATTAGGATCAGCTCGATAGACCTGCCACCAGTGGCAGCACATTCATCTAATTGCAAAGCATCGAACTGGATCTTCTAGGATCAGTCTTAGGGTAAATCTGAAAATGTGTCGAGCTTGGCAAACCAATTCTCTAATAAGTTCCCGTCAGAGGAACCGGAATAGGTAGCGAGCTGTACCCTATCACGAAAATCTCGAGCAAAGTATGGCTCAGGAATTGTGTGACGTGGAAAGAAACCAGGAGGTGGGTTAGGTGGAAGGAACTGTCCACCACCAAGCTGACTAGCAGAAGAAGATGGAAATCCAAATGGAGGGGGAGTCCCAAATGGAGGATGAACAAGAGCTTTACCAGGACCATGGGGCTATAAAGAATCAATCTGTAACTGCATAGTGGCAAAGCTGGTCATAACAGTGTCTAGGCGAAGAGCGAGGCCAGAAATGGTATCATCCATGCGACGAAACTGGTTGGTTAGGTGGAAGGAACTGTCCACCACCAGGCTGACTGGCAAAAGAAGACGGAAATCCAAATGGAGGGGGAGTCCCAAATGGAGGATGAACAGGAGCTTTACCAGGACCATGGGGCTATAAAGAATCAATTTGTGGCTGCATAGTGGCAAAGTGGGTCATAACAGTGTCTAGGTGAAGAGCGAGGCCATAAATGGTATCATCCATGTGACGAAATTGATCGGATAGGTTCTCCTAAAGACTCTCACTCGGGGTAGGTGAATGTGTCAAGATGAGGAAAATAAGAAATAAGAGACGAGACGCTAATCAATTGGACGAACTAAAGGAGAGGACATAAGTCATCACAACAGGTACGCCAATGAAAAGACGTGACAAAGCCCGCTAAAGAAGAAAAGAGGGAAATGACAAATAGTGTAAGTAGTACCTCGCAACCGCAATCGAAAGCGTGCTGAAAACAGTAATAAAATGGAGAGGTACCGGGCAGCCACCAAATAGAGATCAGAGGGGCATGCAAAAGCAACCAATTAATGAGAGAAAGAAGTATCAAGAAGTAGTGGAGTGTATGGCTGGAAAATGGACAGCCAAGTGAGGAAGATGAGTGCCAAAAGAGAATGGTGAAAATTTTCAGCAAATCATTGGAGCAGTAGGGTGCCAGAAATGGAGCAGTAGGGCGCCCAAAAATGGCTGATGGTAGGGGCCGAAAAATGGGCAGTAGGTGGGCAGCAGTAGGGCGCCAATCCTCCAAACGGTAGTGATAATCTACAAAACAAGTGGAGAGAAAGCTGCAAATCCAAGCTGAAAATGGTGAAGATCCAAGCTGAAAATGGGCGCCCTCCGGTGAGAGAAATTTGTTTGTTGATGATGCTCAAGAAAGTGCTCTGATACCAAGTTACGAATGAAGCCACAATTGATCTAGAGCTAAGATATGAAAGCATCACATAAGCAAGACTTAACCCTAGAAAGCATGAACGAGAGAGATTAAGGAGACTAAAGAGAGAGATCAATATCATCAACTGAATAAAAGACTACAATGTTGCCCTATATATACCCTACCAATGAACCCTATAGTAGGAATTCAAGAAATAGAGGGAGGCAGGAGATTTGGAGGGAAAATAGTGTGCCCCCCCAGTAGGAGGACCCCCACTCCAAATCAATATGACCAAGTCCTAAAAATGTGACCAAATAGGGCCCAAGGCCAGCCATATAGTCTAAGTGTCAATAATGAATACAAAAGGGCCAAGGCCTTCTTATTCATAAAGTAAAGTAAATGTAAATGGACGTGGCGAATGTAATGAGCCGAATCCATAACTGTAATGTAATTACTATTGTGACTTGTAAGTTGGGTGTATGTCATTGTGTATGAGTCATGATGGGTCATGACTTGAGACTCATCACTCACATAGACTTTTTACCTGTACAATGTATTTACTATTTCGAAATTTGAATTCTGATAGGTTGTAATTGACAATGCATCTAATTGCGTTGTGATGGGGAGGCTTGTCCATGAGGCCTATCCCAACATTTTTTGGATGCCCTACGTTGCACATTGTCTGGACCTCCTATTTGAGGATATAGCGAAGTTGCCTTGGATCAAGGAGGTGGTTGACACAGCACGATTCCTGGTGAGGTTTGTCACCAAGAGACTGAGAGTGCTGAGCATGTTCAGGGCTCATTCACAGCTCGAGGTTTTGAGGCCTACCCCCACCAAGTATACTAGTAACTACATACTCATCCAACCTCTAACCTCTGAGTCATTACTGCTTAATCAGATAGGTATGTACTAAACGATTTTGACTTGTCACTAACATTTAATCCTTGTGCAATGTGTAGTAAGTTGACTTGTACTATGTAGTATGTACTATGTACGCTCAATCATCAATGTGGAGTGGATGTTGGCAAGTGCTCATTGAAATTTTGAATTTCTGAGATCATAAATGCGAAATGTCATTTACATATTGCCTATGTTAAATGTACAGGATAGAAGAGATACGAGATCGATGGCAATCAAGATAGGATTGGTTCCATCATCCTCTACATGTAGTGGCCCATATCCTTCACCCATTGTGGAGGAGTCCAGCCCAGTATCGAGATAGGGAGCTTAGGAATGGATGGAACACCTACATTCAAGCAGTCTATCCTAATCCTGCTGACCAGGATGCATTGATGGATGACTTGATGGTGTTTAGACGTGAGACTCTTGAGTTCAAATCTAACTTGACCTATTAGAATTTAGAACTCATTTGAAGTGAGTCCTCACTACTCAGGAGTTAATTAAAAGTTTTGACTCTTGACTCAGACTCTACTTGTCAAATTTCTAAATTCTTACCACTAGACATGCTGCAGCCTGTCTCATGGTGGGACAAGTATGGGATTGACGTTCCCATATTGCAGACTCTAGCAATTCGAGTTCTCTCACACGATTGCACAGCGGTTGCATGTGAGAGGAACTGGAGTGTGTTTTCTCTGATTCGAGGAGGAACAGACTTTCGACGCCATAGCTCGACAGGTTGGTGTATGTGCATGCCAACTTGCGATTGCTACAGAGGCTACATAAGACCAGAGAGGCAATTCAGGTAAATTGTGGTTTAAACTTTTGATTATTCAATATTGCTAGTAGCTACTAGCTACTTAGTTAGAACTTACTCGTAACTCCACCAACGGTAAATCTGTAGCTTGTAAGTTCTGGAATCTGACTTACAAGTATATACTATCTACTATCTAACCTTTTGAAACTTTGATTTAATTGAGATTTGATGCAGATCATTTCCGATGAGATTGATGGTGACAAAAGTTCCAAATTTGCCACTGAGGGACCAGGGGGGAAGGACGTGTATGCATTGTTGTATGGACCACAAGTTAGAACTTAGAACTTACAAGTTAGTTTGAACAAAGGCTGTGTCTTTGGAAATTGGTGTTGATAACTATTAACCTCATTGTGCACGTTGCCCAATTGTAATCATTCACCATTTTTGTATGCACGGGTTACCACCACAGCTGCCACGAGGATACTGGCGAGGTGGCTGAGCCAAGATTGATGAGCTAGGATCGAGCTTCACGCTCCCGTGATGGTGAGGATGAGGAGCCTTTGGCCTCATCCACAGAGACCTCTTACTCAGAGGAGTATGTTAGTGAGGAGGAGGAGGAGGCAGATGATGAGGCAGAGGGGGAGGGCAGTGATGATGATGATGTGGCAGAGGAGACATGAATCAAAGACTTTATTGATGCACCAAACACAAAGTACAACGATGATGCTTAACTAGTTGGACTGTCTCAAAACTATGTAGTCTCAAAAAGTCGAGTAGGTTAGCACGCTATCCAAGCAATGCCAAAACTTATTAACTCCAAGAATTAATCTGAACAACTGAATCTAACACTTGTTTGAACTAAATCTTCTGTAGTCATTTGGGAAAGCTTTATCTTCGTTAGCTCCTTTGCTAGATGAAATAGTGAAAATACAAGTGTGCAACAAATAACACTTACAAAATAGGCATATTTCCAGCAAGTATGTTGCAGCTTTGTTACAACATTCTTTAGCCAAGGTTGTTGCAATAGCATAGTATGTAGTGTTGTACGTGATTGCAAAGCGTTGCATACCTCTTTATTTATATACGCCACCAAAGTTCTTTGAGCATACTTGCATGTTGATGCCTTCATTTGTCTTTAATGTTCTGTACAGCTAGCGTGTTATACATTTTGTAAAATATGGCTCTTTTCCATCATAGCCATCACTAAGGTTTAGGAAGGGAGAGAACCTTGATGTGTGCTGAAAGAGGTCTCAGGAGTCAGGACCAGCACTATGACTAGAAGTTGTTTGCAATCAGGGTGCAAGGTGGAGAAAGGATCCAAAAAAGTGATAAAATTAGATCTATCGCCACTGTCTGATCGCTACTGATCAAGAACATTGTTTGAGAGCCATCACTGTAGGAAAACATTGACAA
Source organism: Diphasiastrum complanatum (assembly GCA_029204225.1). Taxonomy (NCBI): domain Eukaryota; kingdom Viridiplantae; phylum Streptophyta; class Lycopodiopsida; order Lycopodiales; family Lycopodiaceae; genus Diphasiastrum; species Diphasiastrum complanatum. Next base: position 42,895 of record MU834271.1, on the reverse strand, counting down.
GGGTCATTGAAGCTACATGTAAGTTGGGTCATGCAACTGCAAGGCAAAGTGGAAGGGTCAACTCACAGGAAAAGGAAAACAACGTGAAAAAAGAGACGGTGAGGGAGATGGTAGGAGAAGACAATCAGCGATCGTGGTGTCACAGAAGCAGGTCAACTTCAAACGTTCTAAGATTAGACAAGGTTTTGTCGAGGTTCGACAAAGGTGGAAGTTCTAAGAGGTGAGTTGCATAAGATGTATAGATCATGGTTGTCATTCTACATTGTATCGGTTTGGTTTCTATTCAAGTCATAGTAGCTTGTTTATGCGGTAGAAACTCTCTTGTCTAAGTTCATATTCTGTCATGTGGTAGATTTTGTTGTTTCCAAGAAGATTTGGAAGATAAGGTTGTTGATTAACTTTTGAAAATCAACAGTATAGGTTGTTGTTTAGCCTCAAGAAAAACAACAGGGTTCATTTATATGAATTGACAGGTTATTAATCAGCCTTAGAAAATCAATATGAAGTCTTCTTAAATGAAGCAAATTCCTTCAAGGAAGATGGATGTACACACATGACAAATTGTCAGAATAAATAGATGTCATGATGAGATGCTTTCTAAATTGGAAAGTTGTTTGGGGCAAGTGACTCTATGTGTGAGATAGAGGCAAGAGATTCCATGGAGAAGATAATGTCAAGTACTTTGTGTAAGAAAGTATTTGAGGGGGAGTATCAGTTACTTTGTGTGAGGAAGTATTGTATACGTTCTATCTTTCTATTGGGGATGCTCTATTACTTGCATATTTGGTTTGGTTCATGGATGACATTCTATTTCTATCATTGTTGGGGACTTGTTGGAATGCAAACATGAAGTGACATCCAGGGGGAGTAGTTCAGCTAAGTCCGTCAAGTCCATCACAAGGGGTGGTGACTTAAGACAATACTAGGAGAATTGATGTGGATTCAATTCAAGGAATTGACACACGTGGACCCAACTACTTATCAAGTGCTTGGAAGATATTCAAAGAGACCAAGGGAGTCAAAATCTTCAAGCAAAGTTCTCAAAGTTATGGCAAGGTTAATCATGTTCTCATAATTTGATTCAAGGGGAGTCAAAGTTCTTTGATTCAAAGGAAGTCGAGGAATCAGGTGATATGCAATATTCAGCTCAATTTGACAATCTTTACCCAAAATTAGTCTCGAGTATTTTGCCGACCCTTGAGACCAAGAAGATCTCTTTTTGCATCAACCTTTCTAGAATATCTAGATTTAGAAAGAAGTCTTGATATATTTACTAAAGATCTCCCACTGCCTAGACATATATGGTTGGATGACCTACTTAAAGGTTTCCTAGAGTTCTTGTTTTTTATCAGCTTGTTTTGAATGGTCAAAAACAATTCGAATTTGTTCAAAACCCGTATGTTCAGATTTGAATCTGAAGATTAGGTTCAGGTGTGAGTTATTCCAAGAAGTATGGATAGATTTTTATCATGATTTTACATGGCTGGAAATACATGCCAACAAAACAAAAATAGCTACAGCCTAGATCTATAACAAAAGCTTCCAAATTACAAACTGTAAATAGGTACAAAAGAGGCTGAAATGGTTCAACTTGATAATCGCTGTTTAAAGACCTTTGAATTGTGATTCGAGCAAAAGTTACCCCACTCTTGTTATCTGGCAGAATGATGTGCAAGCAATCTTCTAGTCAACCTTAAACAAGGGAATTCACTTTGTGTGAACATATCATGTTTGAGATGTGTTTGCATTATGGTATAAAAATTTCAAGAGTGCATCTGGTCATGATGCCTAAAGGTAAAATCAATACAAATAAAAAAGCATATATAAGATACAACTACAAGATACCATTATAATTTTGAAAACAATTCCAAGAACTCATAAATCACAACCCTAATGTAGATTATGTTTTGAAGATAAGATACCTTAGGATCAGCTTTAACATGTCGCAGCTTTTTAAGTGTCCCTGTACTTAATATTTCCTTAATTTTGTCAATGATAGAGCCTCCTATGCCCTCGATAACCTTCAGCTCTTCTGCATTATTGAGCTTGAAAGGAAGCTTCTCAATCTTGTTGACAGCCTACACCACACCAAGAAGTTTTTTGAAATAAACTTGGAAAACAATCACGAATCTAAAATATCTCTCAAATAATTTTTTCTTTACGTTTGAAACCTGCTTAAGAAATTTAATCAAAACACAGGGAAAATCCATGGGTGCCCTTTGAGGAGGCTACATGGGAGCGTATTGATGTTTTAAACATACTCCTCTCCTTGCGGATCAGGCACACTCACTTGCAACTAATATTTCTTTTGAGGGTGCTCCTGCTCATATACAAGTTCCTATTCCTTGATGCTTTGTTTTTGCTGGTACTAGTCCCTTTTCTATTTTGCCAACATTGGGGGCAATGTTTTTCTGAGTCAAGGTGACCTATGGACAAGTTATGGACTGCTAGACTATTGAGCCTATACCTGGCACATATATGACATGGAATGCTGGCCTCATCTTCATTTCCAATTACTTAGTGGTTATTTTTATTCATGTTATTAGCCACACATTAGACATGAAATTATTTTATTTGTGTAAATGCCTAAAAAGCATAAGTTGTTTATTTGTTTGGATTGGGCTAAAACCCATTATATTAACACTTGGTCTTGGAGTAGGGGCCCTTCCGGATGGGTGAAGACCCACTTGGAGGGTGCACTTTTTCCCTCCTTAGACCCTAATTTAGGTTTATTGTCCTAGAAGGTTCCATTTTAGGGCCTCTTTGAGTATAACTTATAAGTATACCCTATACACATTTGTTATGCAACTTATTGATTTGGTATTGGTTCAGCTCTTCGTGGGAGAACTCCTGCTTCGCTACTTCTTGTAGGCCTCATATTCATTTCCAATAACTTAGTGGTTATTTTTATGCATGTTTTTTGCCATACCTCATACAATTATTTTATTTGTGTAAATGCCTAAAAAGCTACTGCTTATAAGCCTCATATTCATTTCCAATTACTTAGTGGTTATTTTTATTCATGTATTTAGCCACACATTAGACATGCAATTATTTTATTTGAGTAAATGCCTAAACTACATAAGTTGTTTATTTTATTTGGATTGGGCTAAAACCCATTATATTAACACTTGGTCTTGGAGTGAGGCCCCTTCCGGATGGGTGCAGACCCACTTGGAAGGTGCACTTTTTCCCTCCTTAGACCCTAATTTAGGTTTATTGTCCTAGAAGGTTCCATTTTAGGGCCTCTTTGGGTATAATATACCCTATGCACACTCATTATGCAACTTATTAATATGGTATTGCTTCAGCTCTTCGTGGGAGACCTCTTGGCTTCGCCACTGCTTGTAGGGCTCTAGGTAATGATGTTGCTAATTTGCCATTCTTCGTGGGAGATTGTTAAATTTGCTTTGCATATTGCCATTCTTTGCTTCATTGACGCTAAAATACGTGATCTTGATCATAACTACGATAGTGCATTTCTTGTTCAGGAAACCGTCTTAAAGTAATAGTTTACCTTCATTCCAAAAAAAAATCACTTTGGTAATGTTTGCATGCTAATTATTTTTGCACCTTTGACATTTGGTCTTAAAGTGTCCATTTTTGTTATATGAAGTCTTGGTCATATTGCCATATTGAAAAGCACTCCCATTCTTGCTGTTGGCACTGGTGTGTGCACTCCCTTGGTCTTTCCACATGAGTTTTACCTCCATTTCCTAGAAACTATACTACCCCTTTTCCAAGATATTGCACAGGATAGCACACATATTTGATAATTTTGCTTATTATATGAGTCCAGAGAGAATGACAGCATAATGAGTTTAATGAGCTTAACATTGAGATGTTGAAAATAGAGTCTCAAGCACTTTAATAGCATTGTATACCCACATGCCATTTGCTGTCCAGTACTATGGGGAGCTTGCAAAAGTGTCACCTAGCGAAAGCAAAAAGGAGTCAAAATGTAAAAAAGGCATTCTCAAATCATGCAGGGAAAAAGCAAACCTTTTTGTAAGTAAAAGCGCGCCATTCATCTGCAAAGACATCTTCATAAATATGCCACATCTCCAACAAAGGACCAGTTAAATGAGAGTTTAAGTTGAGAGGAGGATCAGTGTTATTTTGCAAATTGCGTTCATGTCCCTTCTCCAAAGTTGAAGTTTCCTCTGCTCTTTCCTGCTCTGGTGCATTGTGAAGAATTTGAAGTTTACTCTCCTCGTGGACAGTGGAACTGGATGCTTTTTCTCTCATTTTCACCTCTCTTGCGATTCCAGGGTGCTCGACCTCAACGTACCCACTTCTATAAGATTTCCCTTGTTCCAGAGCGGTGTAGTGGCAGCTATTTTCCTGGCCTGAATGGGAGACACCAGAACCTACTAGAGGCTCGGCTGGCATCAAAGCGAGTGTGCAGTTCTCGCTCACTGCGTCCTTAAATGTTAGATCAAAGCTCGTCGACGGATTAAGAAGTAGATAAGGATCGTGAGGTAAAAGGTTTCCTTTCTTCAAACAATCTTCAACCCAGTCATATTTTAGAAAGAACTGCTAAAAAAACAAAGCAGATAAAGTACAATGATCAGCTTTACCCACCATGAAATGCCAAATTCCATTAACTGTCTAAAATAAATATCCCAAGAACAACTTAAAAAAGACAAGCCGACCTTCTAAAACCTTGCAGACAACATCACACATAAGAACAGAAGAAAACATACTAGTTGATGTGTCTTTTTTTGGGCTTCTAAGTTCAATCTCTTTTGTAGGTAGGATTGATCAGCAGCCAAAACATGAGTACAACTATCTGCCTCACTTGAAATTGAAGTGTAAACCTTTCCTCCGAGGTCAACCATACGAGATTTCCATACCTGCAAAATTTCAAATGTCGTTCCTTAGCATCTTGAAGGGTAATGCTTAAAGGCACATGCACAATGGCTCTCTAGTTAGCCCAATAAATTGCTATTCAGGTACTTGTGCTAACCATCTCATTGTTTCCTATGCTATTTGCAGAAATGCCAATTGTCTACTTTCTTTAAGTTGACAAAGCTATAGGCAACTTATTAGGTTCCTAGATAGTTATTTGGGCACTGAGACGTGCATTGTGCAAAAAAATTAGATTTGAGATGCTGATTTTTGGGTGCCAAAAATTGCTCCTCCAAGATCCATGATGGGCACCCTCCTTCAACCTGAAAAGAGACAAAAAAGCTGATCCAAACTCCACTTGGAAAAATCAGCAAGATGCTGAATTTTCAGATCACAAAGTAGAGTAGCTCCTCTTTTGGCAGGGCGCCAACATACAAGCTTGCTGCAGATCCGGTTGCTCTGATACCATGAAGGAAAACACAAGAGCCAAGGCACCAAGATCTAACTATCAAACAATCTGGAATTGCATAAATCACTAAGATCTGATCATCAACATGAAAATACAGTATAGTACTGTCCCTGTCCATACAACAACAACAGCAAGCTATCCTTCACGTGTAAAACCCTAATTCAACCATAAAATCAACATTCTACAGATAGAAAATCAAGATATCAAGAGATAAACCAATGAGATGGACATAGAAACTCATCTCCATACAAAATGAGAATACAATGATATGTTCTCCACGCAGAACTGCTATTTATAGTTACCAAAATGCCATTTGGCCAATTGTCCTAAACTTGTCCTAAATGGTAATTTCTTGGTAAGTCACCAATAACCGAGAAATTTTAGTCTAGATGCAATGTATCAAATTTAGCCAATTAAAATGGGTCCAAACTCGAACCACTTCGTAAATGTGTTTTTCATGTTTCAAGGTCTATTGTACACTATTTAGGCCTTTATTGACAAATATCAAACTATCTCTAACTTGAAATTTCATTTTGGCCTCCAAAATTGCCAAATAAAAAAAACCAAACTAGTTGACGATTTTTCACAATAATCAATCAATCAAACAGGATGGATGCAACGCAGAAACATTGTTGGAAGAACAGAACATCTTTTGTATTTTCTTGTATTCGAGTGAGTCGGCAGTGCAACGCAAACGGCGGCCTGACGCTCCTCTTACAATTCTTTTGTTGTTCTCTAACAACGTTCTCTTCTTCGCTCTATTTTTCATTTGATTTCTGCTCTATACTTATTTTCTGCCAAATGGGATTAAAAGATAGTTTAACTAATCATTACAACAAAGAATTACGCTAAACTATCAGTTAACTACGTGTCTCCTCTTGTAACGTACCTTATGACTGAGCGTGACAATTTCATGTCTCACAACCGCCAAGCTAAGATCCGAATTGCTCGACAGTTTGCTCGTCTATAGTTGGGTCTCAGCTCATGTAGGCATTCGACAGTTCGGAAGATGTCCAAACTATTGGATCTTCAGATGTCGGTGTCGATGGTGCGCCGAACTATCGGCTGTTCAGGGAATGTGTCGGAAAAGGTTGGTTGAGTTCACCATCTCCAACACTCCCTTTTGAACGATGGAACCTTTCTCTTTTTATCCGACTCCAATTGATCTTTTGTGTTTTGTAAACAGAGGCTTGTCCAACGGCTTGGTCAGGAGGTTTGCGATCATTTCTTCTGATCTTATGAAATCGACACAAACTTCTACCTTTGAGATCAGATCTCAAATATGATGATATTTCAGAGGTATGTGCTTGGTTTTTTAATGGAAAACCGGATCCTAGGCTAAATAAATAGCACTTCTTCATGATGGAGGGGTCTTGATGCGGTATGCCAATCCCTTCCAACATCATTTTCAGCCATATTACCTCATTCACCACCTTTGAAGCTGCCACGTATTCTGCTTCGCATGAAGACTGAGCTACCAGTGTCTGCTTCTTGAACGTCCAACTAATCGCAGCTCCACATAGTATCGAACATCCACACTTGTTGTCGTCTTTGCAACTTGCCCAACTTGCATCGCTATAGTGTTGTAGGACAAAGTCATTCTCTCTTTCGTAGATTAGCCCAAAATGATAGGTGCCTTTCAGATATTGCAGGATTTGTTTCGCCATCTGCCAGTGTTGCATTCCAAGATTGGAGGAAAATTGACTGAGCGCATAGACAGAGTATGCTAAATTGGGTCTCGTACAAACCGTAAGGTACATCAGACTCCCAATCAACTTTTGATATGGGATCCTTTGCATCTTCTGTCTTTCCTCATCCGTGCTTGGGCAATCCTGCTTCGACAATCTGGCTCTGATTATCATTGGCATTACCTTCTCTTTGCAATCGATCATCCCATATTGCTTCAACACTTTCTCAGCATATTCGGATTGGTTCATTTGCATGACTCTCATCTTTCTGTCTGTTTCTATTTGCAGCCCTAGACATTTTGTCGCTAGATCTGTGATTTCGTAATCTGCAGATATCTGACTCTTCGTTTCATTGATTAACGTCAGACAGTTTCCTATCATCAGAGTGTCGTCCACAAATATTGTCAAAATCACGAACTTTCCTTCTATCCTTTTAATGTAAACATTGTCGTCACGTTGTGTAGGATAGAAGCCCAAAGACTTCAGAAGACTATCAAGCTTCTTATACCAAGCTTGTGAGGCATGTTTAAGACCATAGATACATCTATGCAACCGACAGGCATAATCTCGATTATTCGGATCTTCATAACCTTCAGGCTGCTTCATGAAAATTTCTTCATCTAATTCTCCGTGGAGGAAGGCTATTTTCACATCAATTTCATGTATCTCTAGATCGTATTTTGTAGCATAAGCAAGGAGTAGTCGGATGCTTGGACGTCTTGACCATTGGGGAGTATGTATCGAAGTAGTCGATATCATATCTCTGAGGGTAGCCTTTCGCGACAAGTCGAGCTTTGTATCTTCTGAAACTGCCATCTGATCTCAGCTTGTTATTGTATACCCATTTGCAGTCGACTGTCTTCTTTCCTTCGGGAAGTGGTTCAAATGTCCATGCCTGATTAGCCAATTCCTATCGAATCCAGGGCCAACTCATTGAAAAGCTCTCATGAAGGTCATGAAGTATGTCCAAGCTACAAAACATCTCAGCATCTGTTATGGAGGCAGCCAATGTGCCAATATTCTTGAAGGATATACAAGATGCAAATTGGGCAGGAGATCTCGACGCCAGAAGATCAACTTCTGGATTTGTATTCCTATTGAATCAAAGCCCAATCTCATGGAACAGCCGAAAGCAGACCTCAGTAGCATTATCTTCAACCAATTGCATGAGTCCACCATCTCCAACACTCCCTCTTGAACGATGCAACCTTTCTGCTTATCCTATTCCAATCGATCTTCTGTGTTTTGTAAACAGTGGCTTGTCCAGTGGTTTGGTCAGCAGATCTGCAATCGTATCTTCTGATTTTATGAATTCGACACTCAACTCTCCTTTTGAGATCAGATTTCGAATGTGATGGTACTTTAGAGGTATATGCTTGGTTTTTGAATGGAAAACTGGATCCTGGGCTAAGTATATCGCACTCTGAGAATCCATCTTCAGGAAAGAAGGGTTTCCGTGTTGTTCGCTATTGTGCCACAAGTGTCTGCTTCTTGTAGGTCCAACTTATCGCAGCTCCGCATGCTAGCGAACACATTGTATCTAATGAATCTGCTCTGATACCATGTCTGATTTTGTGTGTGTGTGTGATCTGCTAGGGTGTGCCTATTCTTTGGCAGATGCAGTTTTTGTGGGCCTTCTTGGAGGGCGCACTATTTTCCCTCCCAGTTGGGCCCTAGCCACCAGAAGCTTCCTTTCTTTAGCCTCTCAGCTGTGGCTCTATTCGTAACTGAGGGGTTCTTGTAGGTCATCAATGAAGCTGTACTAGAAGTTGCTGAGTAGACATATCACTTAATCTTTTTGAATAACTCCAAAACTATTGTATAAACTATTAGACTGGAATCCTGAAACTAAAGACCATTTGCCAAGCAAGATCAACCAAGGAAAACAAAAACTCTTTTCTCAAAGGTAAACCACTGAAGAGATAGGGCAGCTTCATCTGTGAGGACACACTATTCTCTTCCTTTTTTTTTTATCAAGAGTAAGACCATGCATGTCTGATGTAGGTAATGGAATTTGAAAAAACCAATCTTCTCAAGACCATCATTAATGTGCGTCGTGATCTAAAAATCAAGTACCGAACTGTTGAAGTAACACGTTGTATGAGTTTATGTGCTTGTCTCCCATCTAGATGGATGGAATCTAAAACTGGAGGAAGGATTGAACCTGACATAAAACTTTAGAATGCCCATTGCCTCTTGTATCTATGAGCTTAAGGTGTAGTATCTTGCCTCTGATTAACACATGCCAACTTCGTATCTCATGAATTAATATTAGATCAATATGTTGATATCTCTACAGATATAAACTACTCAGATCTCTTATCTATGTGTCTTCGTATCTCATAATTTGTTTACCTGCCCTTCTATACTAACTATAAGAGAGTCGAGACTGAAATTGTAAAGGCTCACCATGGACTAACTTGACATGGTACCTACTACCTACTAAATAGGATACAGTTTGCCACAATCTAGAAAATACCCAACCATATTGGGCTCACTCCCAAGTCTGGGAGTTTGCACCAGTATCCACATCCATCCACTAGATGCTAACTGTTGCATCCTTTACCATTAAGGTCCTATTTGACCAGCAGGTAAATTGCGTGCATTGGTTTTGTAGAAATGTATGAAAGCTAATGCAGACATATGTTTGTGGATGTGAGTTGACCTAGTCTTGGGCACTGATGGAGTAGGGATGTAGCGATTGGTTTGCGCTATGCACAATGAAGTTGATGGTTTAAAACTTTGTGGGTAGACTCCATATGATTGAAGATTACATGCGTCCTTTCTTATTTTGGGTGCTATCCTAAACATAACATTGATTTATTTGAACTCTTATTTGCTTCACATGCTAAGTGATACCATTTGTAAATACTTGGGGTTAGTGCTAACACTTACACATGCTCTAGCCATAACATTGATATACGTTTAGCTCCCGATTGCTTCACATGCTAATTGATGCCCTTTATATTTTATTTAGGGCTAATCTGAATGGTGAGAGTGAAGCAGCAACTGATGTACTCTGAATGGAAAGAAGAGCTGCATCCTGAGCCTTTGGCAGGCTACGCATAAATTGCTTCCCGATAACCAACTGATAATCACCCTGGGAATCAATACTAACAAGTGAATGATGTTGACCAGCATGAGTAAAGGAAAGTGTCTGCTGAGAGAGATCCACAGCAACAGCACCAAGTGAAGAGAACCAGGCTGCACCAAAAATAATGTCATAGTGCTTCAGAGAAATGATGTAGAAATCTGCCTGACCAGAAAAATCACCAATGCGATAATCCAAGCCCTGAATCGTCTGAGAACTGGGAAAAGAATGGGAACGAGCAACCTCAACACTGAGAGGCTGGGAAGCAGGAACATGTGTAGCACGAATCCTGGTGGAAATGTAACTGCTAATAAATGAATGTGTACTGCCTGTATCCACTAAAGCAATATACTCTTACCCCGCATCTAGAATAATATGATCCACAAATGGAACAACATACGTAGGCATAATAACATAAGCATCAACTGATAAGTTCTGGCCTAAATATGCATCTACAAGAACCACATACTCATCTAGACGGGTATCAACAAAATCAGCTAGTGAGTATACAATAGGACCATCAAGAAATGTATAATCGTACTGCATAGTAGCAAAGCTATTCTTAAGAACTATGACTTTCAGATCCCAAAAGCAGGGCGAGTAGGCTTTTAGGAAGAGTTGTATTACAATTTGAGTTCATGATGTGTAGAGTAGGCCATTTATACGATGAATTTTTTTTTGAGAGTTCTTGTCAATGTACGAAATAGTGCATGTAGCCACCCTTGTAGCACATAGTAGCTCATTAGGATTTGATGAAATTCTTGTAAATCCATCCTACTACTTCAATTTCCTAGAAAGCAGCAAGCAACAATTTTGTTACGACTATGTTGAACTCTTCAGGACGTCTTTGGTTTGGTAGAATGCTGGTTCTAAGGCATTCTATGTAAAATCTGTGATTGAATAGTTGTTCCTATTGTAGGCTTGATTGAATCTTCATCAATTCCATCTTCCTTTCATTGGCTTTTTCCATCATATCTCTTATGAACGTACTTTTGAAAAGACTTCAATCTGGTCAGCATCTGTCTTGTACTTGGACAAAAACCTGACATAAGGCATTTGAGGGTTTTTGGAAGTATTGCATATGCTCACATACCTAAGGATTCAAGAAGCAAATTGGATTCAAAGGCAACCAACTATTTATTTCTAGGATATGATAGTCAAGAGAAGGGATATAGGTTGTATGACTTGGAGGGTAAGAGATCCAGTACATGGGATACTTATTCACCTCCTACTTCATCAGGCAAGAAGCATCCTACATCAGATACTAGAAGATTGCCTCGATGGTACTATGAAACTATCAAGGATAGTGCCATTTTGGAACGGGGAGATTTCAGTACACGGGGACCTAGAAGATCTGCTAGACTTCAAAAAAATCATGAAGATCAGGATCGACAGGAGGATCATCATGAGGATGGGGAGTACACTTTGCATATATGGCCGCAATGTTGGAAACGAAGGATCCATCTACTTTCAGGGAGGCTGAAAAAGAGGATATTTGGAGGAAAGCTATGGATGAGTACAACTCAATCATGAAGAACAAGACTTGGAGACTTGTTCAATTACCTATAGGTAAAAAGGCCATTGAATGCAAGTGGGCTATTGAACTAATATAAATTTATAGATAAACATAAGGCAACATCGAGTTTTCGGTAGCCACAACAGAAGCCAGAATAAACGCATGGGCTCTATGGCTTCGTAGCTGGTTCCAAATAAGTCTTTCATGGGTCCCACAGGCCATGTGGGCTTCTGTGGACCAATGTTTGATAGAATCATGGTTCGAACTGCCGGATTGGAAAGAAACCTTGAGGGAGTTATGGACTCGGCTCATTACATTCGCCGCGTCCATTTACATTTACTTTACTTTATGCATAAGCAAGCCTTGGGCCCTTTTTTATTCATTAGTGACACTTAGACTATATGGTTGGCCTTTGGCCTTATTATTCATTATTAGGCCATTTGGACATATTAATGGAGAGTGGGGGCCTTCTTGGAGGGCGCACTATTTTCCCTCCCAGTTGGGCCCTAGCCACCGGAAGCTTCCTTTTAGCGCTTCCTCTTGGCTATAAGTAGGCAAACTGTGTCATTTGTTATTCAGCTGATGTTATTGATCTCTCTCTTTAGCCTCCTTAATCTCTGCTTTCTAGGGTTAAGTCTTGTTTAGATCAACTGTGGCTCTATTCGTAACTTGTTATTAGAGCACTTTCCTGATTGCAGTATTTCAGATCTGATTTTCTGATTGGGTGCCCATTTTCCTTGCTGATTTTTCTCTCTTTGCTGAGGGCTTTCGTCTTTTTGCTTAAGCAACATTCAGCACAGTTTGGAGGAGGACCAGCTCCCATCAGAGCATTTTCCTTGGCGGAGCTTTAGCAGATAGTTAGCGGAAGTACTTCCGCTAAATTTGGCGGCCGGAAATTTTTTTTATTTTTATTTTTTTTGGGCAGATTATTTTCGGCACCCAAGTTCCAACCCTCCATCACCCATTTCCAGCTTGTTTGCAGGCTCTCCAGCGCCCAATTCCCTCATCTCTTTCGTCCGTTCCTCCTTCCATTTTCAGCCCTCTCTTCACTTTTGTTTGCAGGCTGTCCAGCCGCTTCATACTTGTCACTCTCCGTTTGCAGCCATTTTTCACACCTTGTTTGCAGGCTGTCCATCGCCCATCCTCAACCAAATTTCATGAAATTTCAACTCCGTTTGATATTCCAATTTGTCACTTGCCTCCTGGCTGTCCAGCGCATTTTTACAGCCTTCATTTTCACTTTTTTCATTTGCCGATTGCTGTTCTTTCTTAGTTGTGATAATAGTGGTTTTAATAGACTAATCTGGGGTGACGACAAGAGTCCGCTCTCTCAAGTTTTCGTCTATTCCTTCCACTATCATTATGGCACATTCACCTACCCCGAGTGAGACTACTCAGGATACCTTATCCGATCAGTTTCGTCGCATGGATGAGACCCTTTCTGGCCTCGTTCTTCGCTTCGATACCGTAAAACTTTTTGAGACTATTGAAATCTAAAAATTCAAATTTTCCTAAGTCAAAACTTTTGAACAAAAAAGGACTGTATAATTTTTCAAATCCATTTGTCCTAACTCGGTTTGATATTCTTACAAAAAATAAATATTATTAATTTGAGCTGACTCGAATCGAGAGTGGGTTCGAGTGTAATGTAACTATTACCTGACTACATGGTTTTGATAAATACTTGTCCTCTAAGCCTGAGCAAAACTAGACAAAATAATAGCCAAGAAAGACTTCTTTCTCGACAACCATGAATGATCTAGTTTTTGCAAATTTACCTGCAACCTTTTCCTGCTCACTCCGCCCTCCACAAAAAGGGCACGAACTCCGGCAAAGGGACCTACCACACTCATGGATTGCTCAGGCCTCTCACATTCAACGCCTGCCACTCGCTGCTTCTTCTGCTTCGGTGCAATCGTAGAAACGGTGTCAATTTTGGAACCAGAATTGTGTACCATTATAGCGTGAGCTTCTGAATTCTGAAAATGCTGAGAAGAGGCCGCCGCATCTAAGTGGGGCTGAGCTTTGACAGTTTCTAAGAATTGATGATGTTTGAATTGCATTGAAAGTTGCTGCTGCCCACAAACGCGGTTAGAGAATTGGTCGTGAAGCTCCTGCCGCAAGCTGCTGCTTCTTTTGAGAAGCTCATAGCCCTCTGCGATTTTCTGCCATGTATGTGATTCCTCATCGTCTTCTTTCATAGCTCCTTCCTCCTCTTCTTCTTCCTCCTCATCCTGCTCCTGCTCTTCCTTCCTTCCTTTTTCCTTTTTGATTTTCCTCGTTTTCTATTTTCTCTTGGGCCCAGCCCGCAGGAGGTTGGCACTTCAGTACAATGCCACCTATTTCGCCCCTGCCCTTGCCCTTGCCATTGCCCTTGGGCGTATCACTTCATTACAATGCCACCCATTTCGCCCTTGCCCTTGCCCTTGCCATTGCCCTTGGCCCTATCACTTCATTACAATGCCACCCATTTCGCCCTTGCCCTATCACATCTAAGTCACTTAATGGCATGGAAGCAACGCGCGCACTGACAATGTTCAATATAAATTTTTATGCATGCACACACACATGTAAACTTTTGGTTTATATAAATACTAGTAAAGTGTGCCCGTCGTTGACGTGTAATGACGGCCGATCTAAGTGGCGGCCGATGATTTGAATGGTGACCTATCTCGCACATCTCACGTTTCGAATATCTAACATATCTCACACATCTCGGCCATAGTAGGGGTCAAAATTTAACCGTGTTCAACAATAGCACAGGGAGTATCTTAATAAAAAAGGTTGACATAATTCGGGTATTTGGAAAAATTCGAGTCTTTGGAAAAATTCGAGTCTTTGAAAAATTCAAGTCTTTAGAAAAATTCAATCCTTTAGAAAAATTCGAGTCTTTGGAAAAACTGATTTTGGGTATCGAAAAAATCTAATTTCGAGTCAATGTCATAATTCAAGTCTTTGGAAAAATTCGAGTCTTTGAAAAAATTCGAGTCTTTGAAAAATTCGAGTCTTTGGATTAATTCGATCCTTTGGAAAAATTCGATTCCTTGGAAAAATTTGAGTCAATGTCATAATTCGAGTCTTTGGAAAGTTTTGAGTCTTTGGAAAATTCTGAGTCTTTGGAAAAATTCGATCCTTTGGCAAAATTCGAGTCAATGTCATAATTCAAGACTTTGGAAAAATTCAAGTCTTCGGAAAAATTCGAGTCTTCAAAAAAATTTGAGTTTTCGAAAAAATTCGAGTCAATGTCATAATTCGAGTCTTTGGAAAAATTCGAGTCTTTAAAAAAATTTGATCCTTTGGAAGAATTTAAATCTTTGTCATATTTCGAGTCTTTGGAAAAATTCAAGTCTTTGGAAAAACTCGAGTCTTTACAAAAACTGATTTTGGGTATCAAAAAAATCTGATTTCAGATATTGAAAAATTCTAATTTTGGGTATCGAAAAATTGATTTTCAATATCGAAAAATTATGAATTTTCCGAGTTGATCCCGTATCGGAAAATTCTAATTTCGAGTATCAAAAAATTACAAATTTTTCGAGTCGATCCCGTATCAAAAAAATCTGATTTCGGGTATTGAAAATTTTTTATTCTGGATTTCGATCATTGGTTAGGAAAAATTCTTATTCTTTGATTTCTTATTGGACCCAACATCCCATTAAATGAACTCAACAAAAACCTTGACCATCCAAAAAGGATGTGTTGAAGTCATTGAAATCACCCCAGCGAATATGACAAACCTTTTGTTACATCTTTCAGCCCAAGGCTATGGAGTTCAAGAATATTCCAACCATGAAAGACAATCCAAACTTTTGAAGCAAATAGCTAGCATACACTGGGACCAGCCATTCATGATATTTGGGAAAACTCAAGAATCAAAACGAAAAAGAAAAACCTTGTCCAAAGTATTCAAGTAGTCGTGGATACTATACTTCTTATGAAAGCACTCAAATAAACCAAATTCAAGAGTTAGAAGATTGACGCACTAAAAGTCGAACACATGGAGATCTACTCGCAAAAGGAACAATGAAAAATCAAAATCATTGAAAGCAAAATGCGTGTGTGTTTAGGGTATAGTAAAAGACAATTGTGTGTGTGTTTGGATATAGTAAAAGGGAGAGAGAGAAAAAAAACAACTTTCAAAACTCTATGAATCCCAGCAAGAATATGTTGAATCGAAAATTCAAAAAAAGAAAAATTTGTCTAGACTCATCTTCCAATTCCCATATGGAAATACAACCCAATGTCCATGTTGTTGCAATACTTTGTGTCAGCTTTCATTTACACAAAATTTTGAGTCATTCTGATACCATATGAGAAGGTTATGACTATTTCTGTGAGAAAGGTCATAAAAATCAAAATTAGGGTTTTTGTTTCCTCTCTCTTGGAGGAGCTAAAATCCAAGATCCTTAGGCCTTCCACAATGCCTAATAAAGGCCTATGTCACCTTGGATTACTTTCGGACTTGACACTTGAGATCTCATTTTTTTGAGATCAACATTTGTTTTTATAAATGATGTACTATAATTTGAATGATGGTTATGGTCCAAGAATACATGTGCTTGGACCTATGCACAATATCATCTCGGTCTGATTGAATGTTTGGAGCCCGCATGTTGGATTTATCTCCTTTACTCTCCTAAATCCTATGTTAATCTGCCTCCATTTATGCTGCTGCATTTTTACTCGCGTTGTTGCACAGTCTGCATATTTACATGTAAAATAAGACGGACGAATAAAACGTGAATGTCTGCATAAATGCAAGTGAATTTCCACAGGCAAGAAAGGCAAAAAAGACGACACTGCCCTACAAATGCCAAAGGTGCCCTTCACAGTTTAAGGTACCCTATATATACGTTCTTAAGGCATTTGTCAGAGTGTCGCATTTTTTGCATCTTCACCAACGTTATTTTTTACAAAGGCTGATGTCGCGGCCTTCTCACGCTCATCCCATGCAACTGCGCAATCAGATTTGACAACGACAGCAGCCACCCATGATCTCCCACAAACAGCATATCCACTTTATACACCTGTAAAAATTATGTATACATTGAATATCATCTGCATATTCAGTAACAAGATAAACAAGCAACAAGCATAATAGCAACAGAAGCTTATCAGAGATAGACGAAGTAGATGCCTTTGCGCATCAATTCTTTCTTCTAGATGTATTGTCAGTAATAGGTTTATCACCTTTTATAGATTGTGTGATCAGCTTTGTGAAGCACACGGTTTCGTTCGCTATTGTCTTGTGTTCACCTGCATTATTGACTTGTATCTTTCGCTATACTTAATCTGATTACAGCTCTGTTTGTTCTACATTCAGATTCGTGTCAATATTGCAATGTTTTTCAACATTCTGTCTGACTTTCTCATTGCTTAATCTGGTAGTCTGCTCTTCACGAATTATTATTAGTCTAATTGTTCGCGACTAATATTTAGTCTTGCCATTCGCGACTGATTAATAGTCGAGCTCAATCTAGCTCTTCGCAAATTATTCGAGACTAATAATTTGTCTAGCTGTTCGCAACAAATCATCTTTCTGATGTTTTGTTGCTTAATGTTTGGCTACATAATCAGATGGAACGTGATTTCTATCACCAACGTTCTGTTCGAGTTTGATAGGCATAGTCATGTTTAAGGAAAGAGTGAGATAGCTTATTCTGCTACGCACGAACACTTTCCGTTTGAGTTCATTTTTTTTTTTTTTTTTGAGTTTCGAGTTCATTTCTTTTTGTGTTCATTTCTTTTCGAGCTATTTTCGTTTCTCACATCCCTCTTTTCCAACATGGTATCAAAGCTTTTTCTGTAGCCTGATAAGCTTTCACAATAACAAGACTCTACTAGCCGATAGAGTAATTGTCTTCTTGTTCTGTAATTTCGCACCAGATTTTCATACTTAAGTCACTGATAGTTTTTCCTAGCACCTAAACTAATCTTCCGCATAGATTTCCAAGGGAAATCCAGTCCTATCATGGACAAGCTTGATGGAGCCAATTACCATCTGTGGAAATTTAAGATGAAAACAGTGCTAATGGCTAAAGAATTGTATGACATTGTTACAGGTGCAGAAGGGAAATCTAAACCTGACGACGCAGCAATCGCCAGATGGAAGCTAAAGGATGGAAAGGCTTTCGCGTTGATCATTCTCAACATTTCGGATACTCAGATCAGCCATGTATCCGAGGCCCAAACATCCAAAGAAGTCTGAGACATCTTGAGCACATTATACGAAGTGCGAGATATAGCTTCCAAACTACATCTCAGGAAGAAATTTTATTCTCTAGATGGCGAATGGTGATTCTCTACAGAATCACATCAACCAATTCAAGAACCTACTAAAGCAAATGGTTGTTGTCGGATCTATCATAGACGATCAAGACGTAGTGATGCAGCTGCTAACAAGCTTGCCAAGCTCATACGACAGCTGGGTGATGATCATCATGACACATCCAGAACTGACTCTTTCGAGAGTCATTACAATGTTGTTGTGGGAAGACACACGGAGGAATGAAGCCTCTAGTTCCTCAGGTGATTCTCACGCTTTGTACACCAACAAGAGCACAACTAAGAAGAAGAAGAAGAAAGGCCCGAAGCAATCAAAGCAAGACCATAAACCATCATAGCACAAAGAACAGTCGAATCCGCAGACAAAGAAGAAGCTGTTTTGCAGATACTACAAACAAAACAACCACGAAATTCAAGACTGTCAGATACTGCAAGCAAAGAACCACAGCAAGGGACAATCAAATCAAGTGACAAATGCAGCTACAGAAGTTCCACAACCTATTCAAGAAGCGGATCATAATGCCTTCATGACCAGCCATCAAGGAGCATCCAGCGACAGTTCTTGGTTTCTGGATTCTGGTGCCACTCAGCATATGACCAACCTCATTGGCTGTTTCGAGTCCTATACATCCTACAGTACCAGCAAATATGTTCACCTTGGTGATAATAGCACAGAAGCTATTAAAGGTGAAGGTACTATAAGATTAAGCTTTGCAAATGATCAGTCTAAGGTTTGCTAGGGTTCACTATGTGCAAGATAGGAGTGGTAGACACTAAAGCTTTGATTTTATTCATCGGTCCAAACAACAGGTGGACTGATTTTTTAACGCCTTCCAGCTTTCTTCTTGTCCTTGTATTGCAATGGTTTTGTGTGTGCCTTGTCAATTTGTGGAAAATATAAGTGAATGTGCAAGCCCAAAACAAATGGCATCACGAAAGTTTAATTTCATTATTTTAGTAACGGCAGATTGCATTTAAAGACCAGATTGTCAGTCTTTTTGTTTTACCACTTTTTATTGGTGCTCAAGCACCAATCACAGATGAGTTGTATACTTCTTGTATTTGCTTCTATTTAACAAGATGCTTATCTTTGCATATTATAGAATATCAATATTGGTGTCACACTTGAGATCCTGAGTGTGCCAAACTCTACAAGCAAATTAAACCTCATCTTCATGTAGTCCACAATAGAGTATTAAACCCTCAATCAGGCACATGCGTAGAAATTCCAAAATCATCAACCATTCTTGTATACTTGTATATTATATACCCTTAACTGCACACACATAATCATCTTTCAAGAGTAGGTGAAGAATCAGATGCGCTAAGATTTGTCTATTGATTTCAAGATGTATCTATATATATAAATGTGTGCATGTGCAAGTGTGGGTATGTGTGTGTGTGTGTGTGTGTGTGTGTGTGTGTACACGTACGTACGTGAACACTAAGGTACTAAGTTTGGCTGGAAAGAATGTTGTAGCCATTAAATCATGGATCTTTTTATTTAGCATTCTTGGCCAATATGCATCCTGCGTAAGAGTATTCCTTCAGAAATCATTTTGCTAATCATCATCAACAATCATTCTTTGAAATTTACATAGTTGCACCATCATCCTCATTTTGCAGCATCAACATCATCATGTTGAGGCTTCCTTTCCGAGCATCTTCACTTTGTAAAGCATCTTGATTCTTATACTGGCAGTGCGGACACTTTCGTTCATAAATCAGGGAGAGTTATAGGCAGGCAGCTGTCAGGACCATAGACAACCATGTGGGAACTTGGAATTCCCAATTTATAAGCTATTACTTGGGAGCTTTTTTTTTTCCATAAAGTTGCAGCCTAATCAAAATGCTGAATTAATGTCAAAGAAATCACAAATCAAGTGCTTCTCCATTATAGCTTTCATAACGGTAAACTCCAATATAAGTTGCATCCTTTTATTATCCGAAGTTAAGTCTGCTTAGATAAAAGTCAGGAAAAGACCATTTCAATGCCACGTGTGAGAAATTGTCCCAAGCGAAAAGTACGCTTTAATAAGCTAGCATGCAAGAAATATCTCAACATCTGATACAACTTCAGCATATCACCAGTTGTAAAGTTATATAATTGCCATTACTACTCCATTTTTGAAGTAGCCATTACAACATAAATCTTTGAGGTAACATATGTATGTCAAGGTTGGATAGTTCAAAGAATTTGATACCCTGCTAACCTTATCTTAACTAACTAGTCAATATAATATGAAAGATATCACTTATAGTTCAGTATGAGACTTCCAACAATGGATGGACTATCGGGCCTCCTCTCACCGATTATGTCCTGTGCTCTTTTCAAGGAGTTAGCATCAAGTGTCAGAGCTTTTAATATCAAGATGACCCAGACAATCAAAGCACAAATCTTGAACCTTTAATATTTCTCAGGTGGAATGAGGTAGTATACTGTCATTGAACTTCTTTGGCCCAAAGAAAAAGTTATGGCAAAGGGTCCTGCTGTATATAACGACTGCAACAACTACTGCAAAGAAGGTGCGTACATCCGGGAGTCCCATCCTTTGAATATCAATTCTTCCTGTAAGAGCTGATATTAAGCGATGCTGTTTTTGAAACAAAACCTTGGGATTTTTGGCGCCCGTAATGCAGTCATGGCAATCGTCAAGCATAATTTCAGTGTCGGAAAGTCGCCCCATATTCTCAGAACTTCCTTTACTCATTGAAGCAGATGAGCTATACACCTGCTCCAAGGACCTCAACAAGGCCGCGACATCTAAGATGACTTCTGTTCCACTTTCAGGCACTGAACTCCTAAGGAGCGGCACTTTCTGCATTCTCTCACTTCTCTGAAAGCTGCTGGCATTATCACTCGTACTTTTTCCACATGCCTTGGAGTTGGTTAAAACAGGAGCAATGTGTGGAGGAAAAGGAGGAGCACACTGTGCCCGCTGTTGTTGTGCAACTATATAGTGATGCAAAAGAAATACTTGTGCATATTTCTGCAGCTTCTGCTCATTCTGCTTCAATCTGCTTAGTTGACGGCGACAACTAGGAGTACATGTAACATGGCAAACATTTGAGTTCTGCATGCCCTTATTTTCCAAGAGCCTGTTCCCATCCCATTGCTGGTGGCCACTACTTCTGCTAGAACTGCAAACCTCGTAAGTAGTAACGAGCTCTTCGTGAGTAGAGGACATCGAAACCCCAGATGCCTGCCATGTCCGATCAGATTCTTCATCTATCCAATTCCAAGATTTGTCCCCTTGTTCTTTGCTACGCATACATCTACGTTGTCGCCAGCATCTCTGGATCACTTTAGCTGCTATCTGCCAATGCCTTGTGCTTTTCCTAGTTTGATATCCACGAAAATGGCTTTGTATTATGATGCTAGCGGCTGTTGTATCAAACCTTCTGATAGAAACTCTAGCTGCCTCTGATTCATCCGCCTTACTAAATGCCTTGTTACACGAAGCTCGATCCATGCTCCAGGTCGCATATGTTTGCTGAGAAAAAATACAGTCATTGTGCTTAGATAAAGTAATATGCTTTGATCTCACTTGGCAACTCCTCCTAAAGAGAAAGAATCGGATTGCAGACTGTATTTTTCTTGCTGCCTCAACTTGGCATGATTCAGCACAACCCTGCTCGTGCTGTTGATTTCTGTCTTCTGTGGAACACTGCCTATGAAACTTGCACCTCACAGACCAACCTCGAAAAATTGCTTGGATTACAGTTGCAGCTCGATTCTTCAAAGCTCGTTTAAACCTTAGAGATTGCAGCAGATGACGGCGGGCAGTTGTAACACGCCAATGCTTTTGTACCGATAGAGTGGCAGTATAGAGCTCACGATATTCCTTCCTAGCTCTCATCCTTTTGAACGATGCCTGCAATTTGATGATTTTGTCTCTCACAAACAAATAATGCCTTCTAGCCATGCATCCTCTGTAATAGCATTGTATTTTTAAAGCAGCATAAATCTGCTGTGCTGTGGAGATTTTATTTACCAGGGCTATCTTGATCTGAAAATTCCGAGTGGCCCAACAAGTGCTATGCAAAACTCGTTCGACTTCTGAATTTTTTTCTGAATGAGAAATGGTCCCTTCATTATCAGCTTCATGCAGCTTAAACAAAAGCATACCAGAGGTTGCATAGAGCTTGTCCCTAAACTTTCCACTAGCAGACCCAACATTGGGCGCCTCACATGAAACCATCGGGATGCATCTGCAGGAAGGCCATACCATAATTCATTTCCAAATTGATTCACCTTCACATTTCAAATATTTTGTACATTTGCTCATCTTACTCCTATTGAAGAAAAGAGGCATAAAATAGAAGAAAACAGGGACTTGAAAAAAGAGACTGTTATACATCAGGGAAATACCAACAATTTTGAACTATAAAACCACTTGGCAAACCACAAAGAGGAAACATACTCATGGGCTCCAACATAAGAAATCACAAGATTCATGTGAGTCCCAATTTGGACCCAACTCTAAAAAGTAATCTCTAAGTTTAAAAATGACATTGGGCCTCTAGTTTTATTTTAATTTGCCATCTGGTATCTGACAAGCTAAGCGCATGAGAGCTTTTAAATACTTGACGATTCAAACCCAAGATTTGTACACTATGTTATGTGTACAGGAGGCTCATGAACCATTCTTGGCCTTGAGATAACCAACCTAGATAACGGCTGACATAGTAAGAGTTATCACTCAAGCTTGTTCATCCATTTCATGTCACCAAAGGCCCATTTGACTGCAACTTATCCAAATGAGCTAAAGAAGTCCAACACTGTCACATGTCCAATAGAAATTCTAGTGAATGTTTTGTATGTTTAAGGGCTTTGACAACAAAGCTTCCAATGGTGCATGAAGCTTTTTTTCAGAAGTGTCAAGACTGCCATGACGTCACAGACAAAACTTGAAACTTCATCCGAATGATTTGTAGGACCTCACATTCCATAAGATGCTAATATTTCTTTCTCTTTTTAAGCCACCGCCATAATATTAACTTGCTGAAATTGAAGGGTTTCTCCGCACTTGCATCATTGCTTCTCTGAAACTTTTTTATTTGTCATGGGCCATCGACCCATCATATTAACGTGCCAGACTCCTAGCAAAGTATGCGTATAATCCTTTTGTTATGTGGAACAAATCTGAATTTTCTGCATAAATCTGTGATTGGTTGTACCCATTTATCTTTAGGTATGGATTCCAACCATGTTCACCTAGTAATGTTGAGATTGGATCTATTCATATTCAAAAAACAGCCGATTTTCTACGTTGTATGCAAAAGATGTTGCAATTAGCACATGAGAGCAAGGCAAACATTATGCTGACTTGAAACAAATTCCTCGAGAATTTCACGTTGGACTGTGGGTTTGAGAATTCCGAAAGATTGTAATGCCTTGAGTACTGGCAAACATTATTTTGAAGGAAATAAATTAGAATAGGGGTTAGGAGAAGTTATAACTTAGGTGTTTAGTAGTATTAGCCACTACTATTAGGTGAATGAAGGAGAGAGGCAAGAGCTTGGAGTTAGGAGAGTCTTGGAGAGCGAATAGGAGGTGTGTGTGTGTGTGTGTGAGTTTAGGCAAGAGGAGTGTGTGTGAACTTGTGAATTTAGTTTTAGTTACACTTTAGTAAAGTTGTTAGGACTCACAAGTGTTAGAGATTAGAGTTACAACTTAGGCAATAGAGGTGAGGAGTGTTAGAAGTTAGGAGAGTTCAAAGTTAGAAGTTAGGAGTTGAAATTGGAGAGTTATGAGAGTCAATCATGGTGAGACATAGAGATCCTATATGGGATCATATCAAAGTTGCAGCGGGATATGGTAGCTCGAGCACAAAACGTTGGATGTGCAATTATTGTTGCGTGAGCTACAAAGGCGGTCCAGTGCGTATTCGAGCACACCTCCTTTGTTTGTGTGGCTATGAGATCGGAGCATGCCCACAGGCACCTCCAGGGCTATCGAACATGATTGGGAGACCAGGAGCAATTCAGAGAGAGGAGATCATTCCTCCGACGGTCACTGCAGGTGAGCATCATACACTTGTTATTTGATTCTTTAAATTTTTGCTTTTGAATTCTGAATTTTGCAATGTGCATGATGAAAGTGATTGTCACTTGTAGACTGATCGCCGTAGGGATTAAATGTCTTTGATTTCTTTTGTTGCAATAGGATCAGCTGCTAGGTATCATGCATCCACCTCAGGTCAGGATGAGACAGAGACAGAGGCCGGCACATCTACACCACATGTAGATGTAGCTGGCCCCTCTACTTCTAGACCCCCACGAAGAGGTGTTACTGGTAGAGAGTATTATGTGCAATCATTTTGGAGTGACAACAAGCATAGAGCAGATGTGGGTATCGGAAGACTCTTCTAACGCTGTGACCTCCCCTTCCATCTAGCGAAGACTCCTGCTTGGGGGGATATGATAGAGAGTGTTGCTAGGGGCCACATACCGTGATACCTAGCATGGAGTCCCTATGCACCACACATTTGAAGAGGGAGGTTCAAATATGTAACCAAAGAATTGGAGCCCATTCGTGAATCGTGGAAACAATTCGGGTGCACCATCATGACTAATGGTGACACCAAGAGACAACATATCATTAAAATTCTAGTATCTTCTTGTGTGGGCACCATGTTCTTGAGAGCCATCGACACATCGGCACTTGGCACCATTGTTTCAGGTGAGTAAAGAGTTCATGACATTTGTTGGATTTCAATGGTCATTGCTAATTGGTAATTAGAATTTTAATCATTTTAGTTTTTGATGCCTGTGAGCCGTTGCTCAATTAAAATCTGAATCTTTGATGGTAGTCTCAATGTCGTTGCCATTTGTTTAATGTTACAGGTGAGTACATCTACTCACATATCGCGCAAGTGATCGAGGACGTAGGGCCTCAAAATGTTGTGCAAGTCATTACTAACAATGCGGCAAATTGCAAAGCTATGGGAGATTTGGTGATGGAGAATTATCCGACTATCTTTTGGACTTCATGCACTACACATAACATCAACCTACTGATTGCGGATATCGCAAGTGTATCCTAGTTAGTAGCAACTAGTTAGTAGTTACAAACTTATTGCTCGAGATTTAAGTTTCAAGATTCTACATGCCATGAGTGTTGATTGGTCACGACTCATAGATGAGTCGAGACTCTTGATTTTGCTCTCAATTTTCAAGCATAAGTGTCCAGCTCTTCCTTGGGTGAAAGACGTCCTTGATATTGCATAGTTCTTGGTGAGGTTTGTCACCAAGAAACCCAAGGTCCTCGCAATTTATAGAGGGTTCAAATATTTGGAGATCCTTAGACCGGCTCCCACGAGGTCTGAATTGTGAATCTTGATTCTTGATGATAGATGTCTCATTCTCAATGCTAGATTCTTGAATATGGGTTTGATTTTAAGGTTTAAACTTTAGAAATTAGCAACTAGAGCCTAGCTTAAGCCTTATCTGGTAGTGGGATCTCAATTCTTGGCACTTGCGTTGACGTTTGAACTTTGATGCATCGATGATTGTTCAAAATTTGAAAAATTTAAATTGTGCAATGTGTTTAAGTTTGCATTCATATTTATAGTCTTGGAGTGGCTCCTAAAGGTACACCACACCCTCAGATAGGTGGTAATTGCTACCCTATGGGTACAGTGGAGTGGATCAACTGAGTCTCGATCTAGGAGATGTGAGACCATCGTTTTGTCATCGGACTTTTGGGACGAGGCAAGACCGATTGGGTTGCAGCCACTCCACACCGTTCTACGACTCACAGATAGAGAGGGGTCCACCATGGGCCTTCTCTACGAGTGTATGGACAGGTTGGGTGAGCATCTCGATCATTGCACTGAGTTGAGTTTTGCCAAATATATACTATAACCCTTGGCCCTTCTAAATTCTAATTTCTTTCATTTCCATTTTACAAATCTAGTCTCAAGTTTGAAGTTTGAACCTCTCAATCTGAATCAGTGACATTCATTTTTTTAATTGTTCAAGAGATAAAGGCAAAGTGGGAGAGCAAATGGAACTGGTTTCATAGGCCTTTACATGTTGTTGCCCATGTGCTGCATCCTTTATGGAAAAAACCTTGTCCAGAGCAGTTCCATGACCGTGAGCTTGAGGATGGGTGGTTTGAATACCTCCAGAGGGTCGTACCAGACGTTGCAGAGCAACAGGCCTGCAACGATGAGCTCACGATTTTTTGGAGCCTCACATATCAAAGGGTCGTGACACAGGATAGAGTCAGCCACTTGAGGCTAGTTTCTTGGTGGGACAAGTATGGAGCTTGCTCCCCTAGGCTACAGTGCATTGCATTGAGAGTCCTCTAACAGGACTGCACCACAGCAGCTTGTGAGAGGAACTGGAGCATCTACTCCCTCATACACACCAAGAAGAGAAACAGGCTCTCCATAGAGCAATTAAAAAGGCTAGTGTTTGTGCATTCAAACCTATGCCTTCTAGATAATATGAGGGAGGCCAAAAAACCCATGCAGGTAATTACGAAACTTTGTATTTGAGGCTTGAGCTTGAATTACTTGAACTTGAGTGCTTAGTGTTCAAACTTATCACTTGAATCTTGGTACTTACTACTTGAAGTCTTGAAAGCTGAAAGTTGACTAGTTTGAACTTTGATGATTCATGAACCATTTGTAATTTGTGAATTTGTGTCACATGTGCCACAAATGAATGACTAGTCGTGGATATGTGAATTGTTTAAACTTTAGGTAACCCCTGACGAGATCGACGTTGCCAAGGTCTCTGATTTACCACCTAGGTCAGAGGAGGAGGATATATATGCCCTCTTGCACCACAAGTCTGTTGCACAATCGGGTAGGCTTGAGGCTTGAGCCTTGCTTGGTGATTGAAATTTGATTACTTGAGTCTTGTATTTCAATCAACTTTCAAGATTGTAGTATATGTACTATCTAGATTCTACTATCTACGTCACCTCTTGGGTCTTGAGTCTTCAAAGTTCGATTTTGGGCAATCATCAATGGGTACTTTCTAATAGTTGCAAATCTCTATGTGCAAGACCTCTGACTCGAGGTGCATCACGACGGACTCAGGCTGCCGCTGCTCAGCAACAGCATTTAGAGGGCAGCTTCAATAGCTCTACCAAGGAGATTGAGGAGAGTGAGTATCAGAACCAGAGGTCGTCTTCTGATGAGGCCTCAAAGGCTGGGGATGATGATGATGATGATGATGAGGAGGAGGAGGAGGAGGAGCATATGAGGAGGCTACGATGCCACCCTCCACTAGGAGGACCAGGAGGAGGGTCACCTAGATTTATATTATAGTTCATAGTCTAGACTCTAGAATCTAGGTCAAGACTCGATATTTCACGGTTTACCCAGATTCTAGCAATACACTATTATGACAGACAATAGACTACAATTGACTAATGAGTCACAACTTTAGATTCTTTGCATTTTCCATTAACTGTTCACTATTCAGCTCATTTTGAAATGGTACTTGGAGACTACTTGTATGGTAGTAAGTTTATAGTGTATACGAATCACCAACCTCTTAAGTATTTTTGTAATCTCTCTCTCTCTCTCTCTCTCTCTCTCTCTCTCTCTCTCTCTCTCTCTCTCTCTCTCTCTCTCTCTCTCTCTCTCTTTGTGGAGTGCTGGCCTATGACGGCCACCGAGTGGGCACACATCTCACGACTTCAGATTCATATGCTATCTCAGATGATACGGCTAAGCCCTCTATACCATATCATATTATACTGGCGGAGTTTGTCGTCCCCCCTATTCAGTTAGAGGCATTGTTCCATATTGTCACATTCATACAGCGACTGGAGGAACTTCAGGGTGGAGGCACACACTATGCTGCAGTAGCTTTGTCACCATCCCAGCACTTCCATTCTGAGGGACACACCTCGTGGTATTCCCAGGCCTGTCGTCTCCTCTCCACATTGGGTATTCATATTATTGATCTACCAACTGGTACTCATCAGTTTGTTCGAGGCCACCTGTATAGGGCATATCTTCAGAGCACCTGGCAAGGTTCATCTGGGGCGAAGACTGAGTTTTATCGGGCACATTTTCTATCCCGAGATCCTGCTGGGTGTTCTATAGTACCTGGATATCTGGTGGAGAGTATCTCACATAGACTGGGGACAGTGATGGGTCAGTTTCAGGTTTCCTCTAACCAGCTAGCCATTGAGACTGGCAGATATAGTGGCATTTCGAGAGATGCTCAGATTTGTAGTATGTGTGATACACACGATGTAGAGGATGAGTTTCATTTTCTCTTCAGATGCCCAGCTTACTATGAGATCCGAGGGAGATATTATTGCTTGTTTCGAGATCAGCCATTCACACTCTCTACCTTGATATCGTATGAGGAGCCCAGATGTGTTGTACTGATGATCCGAGAGATGTCAAACCTGCATATGGCGAGGCTAGACGATACAGCTTGATACAGCTAAGCATACAAGGGTGTTTATCCCGTCGGAGACAACGACAGGAGAGTACTAATTATGATGGAGAGGCTGACATTCCGGATGCTTCCTGTTACAACTTTTACTCCCTGTCCCGGTTGTTTACTGTTTTTACTTATAGATGTACTTCTTGTAAATACAGAAATGGCTAAGTCACCGGCATGTGGTGACCCTTGTAACAGAAATGTAAATAAAGCTGTTAATGATGTTTCTGAGTCTCAGAGTTGCATGTTGCTTGGGTATAGGGTATTGGGTCATTAATTTGGAGTGGCTGGACTGACCTCCTAAAAAGGAGAGTTGACTAGTCAACGTGACACATGTCATATGCTCACTGGGACACTTGGTCCAGTGAATGACACATGTCAGGGTTGACCGGTCAAACATGACACATGGTCACATGCCCACTGGGACATTTGGTCCAATGGATGAGTGACACATGCTAGCCTACTCACTTGCCTGTGTGTCAGGGTATTGCCAAGTGGCAAGTGTCAATTGTGCTGGAGTTGGCCATGTGTCGAGATTTAGGAAGGGGTGCTTGAGGATTGTGTATAAGTGAGCCTAGAGAGAGGCATTCATGATCATAATCTATGCAGCAAAGGCTGGGAGGAGACAAGGCAGCCAGCTCCATCTTGTGTTAGAAGTAACTTGATGCTTGTATGTGCAGGAAATTAGCAAGGTTTGAAGAGAAGATCAGAGAGGAGTCTAACATTTGGTATCAGAGCCAAGGTTTGCAAGTTTTGGAAGCTTGGGACAGCAAAAACCAAAACGTTCTAGAGAGAGAAAGGGGAGGTTTTTGCTCATAACTTTTGATTGAGAGCTCAGATGGCTATGGGATCTGTTGCCAACTGTTCCTATTGCCAAGGCATAGTAGATTAGTCACAGGAACCAACCCCAGTAGCGAAATCCAAGCAATTTCGAGAACTTTCTTGTGGCTGGTGGGCGCTGGCAGGCTAGAGAGTTTTTTCTTTGTAACTTTCCACTCGGTTCTTGGATCATCCTCAAATTTTGGGAGTCTTCTAGGCAGACCTCAAAGGCTGTAGTATGCAATTTACAGCAAAGAAAACGGAGTCCTATGGTGTTTTTTCAAAATTTGGTTCTCATACATAGGTGCAAAACCAGCTGAGAAGAAATTACTTGATGATTGGGCAATCCTAGCCTAAATCGGACTGTTAAGGGTTCATTGGAAAGCCAGCAGGAGGGCGACCTACTACAAATTGACCGCTCAGGAAAAGTCCAAGTCACGGAAAAGTTATAGCAATCCAAAGTTTTGGGCCAAAATACAAGGAAAAAGGGGTTTGAGAGTTGTAAACTCATTTTTGCCAGTACTTTCGACTTCTAAACAAGTGGACAGCCTCCAACATTGCAAATATGGATCCATTAGGAGGTGCAAGCACAGAAATCTTGAGAATCGAAGAAGTGGCAGCCAAGGTGGATGCCATGGAGGTGATTTTACAACAAATTCTCGACCAACTAAAGTCGGCTAAATCTCCACGAGAACCTGAAAGGGTTAGTGGAACGTACCAGGTGGAAGATGGGAGAGTATCTCCATGGATTTTATCACTAACTTACCTCGTACACAGTCACAACATGATTCTATCTTGGTCGTAGTTGACAGACTCACTAAGATGGCTCAATTTATTCCAACGTGTAATTTGTTTATCAAGCATGTGTTCAGTCTTCATGGATTACCGTCATCCATAGTGTCTGACAGGGATACTCGATTCACTGGAAACTTTTGGACTCCAGTTATGGCCAAACTTGAAGTCCAATTGAGAATGAGCAGTACGGAGCATCCTGAAACGGATGGCCAAACTGAGAGAGTCAACCAGACCTTAGAGGATATGCTTAGAGCATTTGTTGGTGATAAGCAAACTCAGTGGGAGAAGTACTTGCCACTGTTGGAGTTTGCTTACAATGACAAGAAAAATGTGAGTACTAAGATGAGTCCTTTCGAGCTTAACTATGGATTTAGGCCAAACCCTGTTATGGTAGGAATTCCGCAGAGAGTGCCTAGTGCGGCTAATTTTCTAACTCAAATGAATGAAATGCTTGAGTTAGCGAAGGTTGATATTAGGCAAGCGATGGATCGAGCAAAGTCATATGCTGATCAGAATCGCACGCCTAGAGAGTTTGTGGTAGGAGACATGGTGTTTCTCCAAGTACCCAAGGACTCTAAGACCCTTAAGATGGGCAAATGTTACAAGTTGTCCCCGCGTTATTGTGGACCCTGGAAAATTGTTGAAAGAATCAGTAATGTTTCTTATAAGTTAGATTTTCCTAAAACTTGTAAAGTGCATCCTGTATTTCATGTTTCTAGATTGAAACGGGTGTCACATAACGGTGATAACTTGTTGTCTGATGGTTTGTTTGCATTCCAGAAGCAGGGAGAAGTAACCCATGGGCCAACGAGGGTATTGGATAGGTGGGAGAGGCGTTTAGGCAACCGTCTGATCCGTGAGTACTTGGTTGCTTGCCATGGCAGGCCTCTTTCTGATGCTACTTGCGTTTTACAGGCGGAGAGACATCTATTGTACCATGATGATAGACTCTGCTTGTGCCAGTCACTATTTCCTTTTGGAATCTTGTTTCTTTTAGGTGGTAGAGCTTTCATGGTCCCACCGTGCATACTTGACATGTACCTGTTTATTAGTCCTTTGTACCTTAGGGTATTTCATGGACATTAATAAAGATCTCTCTTCTCTCTCTCTCTCTCTCTCTCTCTCTCTCTCTCTCTCTCTCTCTCTCTCTCTCTCTCTCTCTCTCACTCACACACACACACACACACAAATATAATCTTCGTGGTAGGAAAGCATAATGGGCCAAATTGATGCGAGAATTCGATCATGAAACCCGTTATATAAGAGGCAACTCTAATCACATTGCAGATGCTCTTAGTCCGATCGATGACTAGAATAAATAATCTTTCACCCAGATTTCTATAGATCTATATCTTTTATTTAGAGGAGAAAATGATTCTCATTTTGGTCATCGTTGGACAATTGTTCGAACCGGAAGAAATGAGGACGGTGTTGGGATGAGTTCACAAGGGTCTCAGCTAACTAAGAAAGACAAGAAGATCGTGAAACGGGATGGGTTACTATTTCAAAATGGGCATTGGAAAGGTTTGTGTACCAGAGGATGATCAGCTCAAACGTAAAATTTTGTTTGAATGTCATGACATACTTTGTGCAGGAAATCTCGGTATATGTAGGAAATCAAAGTGCCAAGATCCTTCTAACATTCAATCTCCATATACAAGAAGAAGAGGGAGAGGGTTAGGCGCCCTCAAGGAGAGAGAAAGTAGTAGCAATGCTTGAAAGGGAATGAATTACAAATGAACAAAGAGTACATATAAATAGGCCTTCCAAGGGACTCTTCCAAAATCTAAGTTCTAGAACCTTCCAAGACCCACTAGGGCACCCCCACAAGTCAAGATAGGGTCCCTTAACATAATTAGACTTTACTTGGACCCACGAATTACTACTGGACCAAAATTGGGTTCAACTCAACTAAAACTGACTTAACATGGTCTAAATAATAAACCTAACCCATGGTTACACAAGTCTCGACCTTTTGGGTCAAAGTAACCTATGGGAAACTAACATTATCATTTATTACTCCTAACATGAAGTATAAAAAATTGCAACAAAAATGCAAAGTGTTGCATGCTGCCCAAAACTCCATGTAGCCGAAAAAAAAAAGATGTAGCTTGTTGTCCAAGCTTAATGCCGCCAAAAAAAAAAAAAACTTCAGCTTGAAGTAGTCGAAGTAGCCGAAATCTCAGCCCCAATCATGCCCGATGTAGAAAAGATGTAGAATACGAAAAGTGAAGAGTGAAGACAAGCATGCTCCATCCAAAGTAGGTAACCACAAAACCAGCCACAAGCCGAAATATGGATTTGCAATCCATCAATGGTTCCTACATGATTCCATAAGTCTTCTAACCACAAGAAACATAAAGAAGAGTATGATACTCTTTAACCATCACATCCTCCCGAATCTTACTATCAATGATCTGCTCACCAACACTAGGTAAGACAACACCGTCATCATAAGAAGTAAGCATCAAAACATGAAAATCAGCATAAGGTACTGATTTTGGTGAGGCATGTGTGTTTCCTCAAAGGTAAAAAGATGCTTTGCTATCCCGCAAAGACTCGGACAACCAACAAGAGGCTGTAGCAGGCTGTCCAACAGCCACAAAATCACCAACACTTTGTTGTCCAAAGTGTTCCAAATGTGGACCTTGCTGTCCAAAAACCTTCCGCAGGCTGTTCCCGATGCATAATAGGATGCTCACGATGTAACATAGGCTGAAAATGATCAATAAACCATGGCTGAATCTGGTGTCCACCATCTTCAAGAAAAAAACCAACACCTTGCCACTTTGAACACCCAAAAAATCCAACAACATGCCACTTTGAACCAATGTACTGATTGACATGATTTTTTCCCCTCCTCCATTAGTACAAAATGGCTTCAAAGAATGCTTGATTTCAGCCTTTTCCAAAACATTATCTTGAGAAGCTTGCTCATAAAGTTCTTCACTAATGCATCCATCATTTGCAACAAATGGCTCAAGAGAAGAAGAATGCTTTACCATACTAACATTCCGATGCAAACTTGTACTTGTAGAAAGACAATGATCAAACTTTGCATTACTTTGCTCTTCTACCTTCAAAGAAGATGAAGTAGAGAGGAGAAAGCATGATGATGAATCCTTAATTCGGTACATCTTTAAATGTGTTTCCCAAGCACTTTTAGAGGTCTTGCAAAATCTCAAATGATATAAGATAGATCTTGTTACTGATAAAATCTTGATCATCATGTCGATGCAAAATCTCAGCTTGCAACTCCATGAAGAATAGTTGGTGTCATCCAACATATCTTCGCCTGAACAAGTACGAATTGCTCCCAAATCTCTTGCCATAAGAACCAGCCAAGAAGATAAACTTTTTCAAACCCTAAATGTGCCCTAAAAGACACAGAAACCAGCAAGTATCAAATCTAACAAATCAGCACCGGAATGTGTCGAAACCACACATTAGATGGATGTAGGAACTCGCCCTCCTACAAGCCTTGTGTGCTGAGAATTTCAGCCTAAAATTGCATTACAAACTCAAAAAACCAGCAAGCAAAAAATTAGGTTAGCCTCCAACAAAGCTTTTTTCGGAACCCTTCTTTCTTGCCAAAAAGTGTGAACAATACACACACAGATAGGGCTGTTGCAACACCCTACAAATGGTAATATGCTGTCCAATTTTCAGCCTCGGAATGTGATTGGATCATCACAAAAAAATTAACGCCTTCTTCCACACCTGGAAACAAGCAAAAAGAAGCGGATCTTCACTTTGTAAAATCAGCAAGGGTGCTGATTTTTCATCCAAATCAGAAGAATAGAAATTGCTTGTAGTTAGGAGCTCGATCTGAGTGCTACCTATCTGAGTTATCAATAAAATGTTGTGTGAGTCTTTGCCACTGAGTGAGCATTTCTTCCTAAGTACCGTTTGAAGTTGAGCGATTGGGTCTAAGCGCAGCTAATGAGTACTGCCTCTGAGCTGTAATCTGAGTGTAACTGTGACCTGAGTGCCAACCTTGAGTGATACCTTCTGTGGACTGAGTGGTGTTGAGCAATGGTTTCAAATGCTTGAGTACTAGTCTTTCAAATCCTTGAGTACTAGTCTTTCCTAAGTACCGTTTGAACTTGAGCGATTGGGGCTGAGCGCAGCTAATGAGTACTGCCTCTGACAACAACAGCTGTCCTGCAAAGGAGCAAATCTGAAAAATAGGGCAGCAGCAGACCAACGGAAGTAGGATAAACCTACACGGATGTGGGCGACCTAAAAGAAGCCCCGAAGAAGATAATTAATGGCGCCTTCCTGCAACCTGAAAAATCAGCAAACAACAACCTAATTTTTGGGCGCCCAAAATCATGTTATCTTCTTTGATGTGTGGCGCCCTCTTGCAAAACGGAAAAGAGTCAAAAAACGGATCTTCACTCCAAAAAATCAGCAAAGGTGCTGAATTTTTGTGATCCCTAAGTGAAGACGATCTCTTTTGGTAGGGCGCCCTAAATCAAGCATAGAAGATCCATGGCTCTGATACCATGTAGGAAATCAAAGTGCCAAGATCCTTCTAACATTCAATCTCCATATACAAGAAGAAGAGGGAGAGGGTTAGGCGCCCTCAAGGAGAGAGAAAGTAGTAGCAATGCTTGAAAAGGAATGAATTACAAATGAACAAAGAGTACATATAAATAGGCCTTCCAAGGGCCTAGACTCTTCCAAAATCTAAGTTCTAGAACCTTCCAAGACCCACTACTCATTATAGGGCACCCCCAAAAGTCAAGATAGGGTCCCTTAACATAATTAGACTTTACTTGGACCCACGAATTACTACTGGACCAAAATTGGGTCCAACTCAACTAAAACTGACTTAACATGGTCTAAATAATAAACCTAACCCATGGTTACACAAGTCTCGACCTTTTGGGTCAAAGTAACCTATGGGAAACTAACATTATCATTTATTACTTCTAACAGTATACACAGGACTCTAGACTTGGTCAAGAGAGAGTTTTATTGGCCAAAACTCAAGCCATATGCCAAGTCATAGATGATTAAATGCAAGCTGTGTCAACTAGCTAAGGTTGAACGCCTCACAGCTAGTGGTTTGTGGCATCCATTGAATATCCCTGACAAAAGGCGGGAGAGTATATTGATGGACTTTGTAACTGGACTTCCAAAGACCCAACGACAAAATGAATCTATTTGAGTTGTAGTGGATAGGTTAACTAGGTTAGCTACGTTCATACCAGTTAAGTCGACTACTAAGGCTTTTGAATTAGCCCAAATCATTGTTGAAAGATTATTTGGTTATATGGACAGTCGAGTGACATTGTTAGTGATAAAGATCCAAAGTTCACGAGCAATGTTTCCTTGAAACACGTTTCAAACGCTAAAACGCGTTCGAAACGACCCCGTGTTTCGAAACGCGGTTTCAACGTTTGGAACGACTTAAAAAAAAGCAATTTTTTTTGTAATACCGCGCAGTCCCAAGGGCACTTTTTTGCAATGGTCATTTTTTTGCAACGACCCATACGAAACGACCTGTTTTGAAACGCTATTTCAACCTTTGGAACCAGAAAGAGTACTCAAAACTAGGGATAAACAATTAAGAAATCATTCTATCTCTAGCTGCTTGATACAAAAAACATAAGACCCCTAGTTCTAACATTTTTAATTTAATTCACAATTCTCCACATGTGGGAACATCCTCCACACATGTGAGATTCACTTACAAACTTCTTTCATAAAAATACCAAGCTAGATTTTTGCCAATTTCTCACAAAAACTACGACAAAGGCATCTTCATGTGCCCATAAAAGATGGGTGCTAGGTCCATAAACTAGTTAACTAACCTTCTCTAACAAAATTTGAGTCCAAAAAGGCTCCGTCCTGCAAAAACCTCTGGTGCTTGAACTGCCATTTGTTAGATAGCCTCTGGAACACCGACCGTTGGGGGTGATGAAGCTCTCCTTTTTCTCGGCATCAACTGCTACTGATGCTGTTTCCAGGTCATGCTCAACTGGCAGATCATGCTCAACCGATTGCTACTCTCATGTATCTATAGAATACTCTCATGTGATGCAGCCTTGAAACCTCTCATGATACATGCATACAAACGATGCATATATAGAACGCGTGAGGTTGAGATATGACGAACGCACGACGAGAGAGAGAGAGAGAGACAGAGAGATGTACCTTATAGAATAGATGAAGCCTCGAACCTCTCCTATTTGCCAGATCCTCACCAACTTATAACCGATGCATTCACTTGATTCTCATTAGCATACAAGCGATGCATCTGCCCGATCCGCACCATCAACACAAAACGCTTGAGCGCTTGAGATAGAGCTCTGTGGTGAGAGAGAGAGAGAGAGAGAGAGAGAGAGAGAGAGACACAGACAGAGAGAGAGCATCTTTGACAACTTGCCAAACGCTCGCGACACACTGGACCTTGCTTGGGCCTTATGCCTAGCTATTCTTACCTGCATCATCGTCACTTACAGTTGATTAGCCCTCTGGAACCAATTGGTCCGGGGTCAGATCAAGTTCTAAACTGGGGCCTAACAACTAGTACATGAACTTATACCTTAGGTCCTCACATGCCCGGCGGTTCACCATCCCAGTGGATTTGTACAATGCTGCAGCAGCTAGCACCTCTGGCATGGTTAAGGATTGAAGGCAATAGCTTTATATCTGCTTACAACCAATTTTGCCCTTCCAATTCATATTTCACAATTTCCTATCTTCAATCTGGATGTGCTTATATTGAGGGGAATATGAGATTTCCAAAGCTTTGGCCTTTACTAGAAGAGGTGAATTTCAGTGTCTGCAAGTTGACCTTCAGGAGGGAGAAACTAAGTGGCTAAGCTTGCGCTCTATTCTAGAGCAGACCATAACACAGATCTGACTATAAATGCTTCTTGCTACACAGATCTAGGTGAAAAAACGCGCTTTTATGTGTACGCAACCTTTTGCTCCAGAGAATTGCATCCCCCTGAGAGTGGCTTTTAGAGCTCTTTTTCAGTAACACGAATTTTGCAGTCCACCAGAATATAACGGCTAAAAGAGATTAGAGTAGTTAAGACACGCCTTCAAGCCAATCGCAAACACATGATCAAAATGACATAAAAGCAAACCAGATCCGAAAGCCGGCTAACAAAAACATACCTCTTGCTTAATCTATGCAGCAGCAACACCTCCGTCCCATCTTGGAAAACAGCAGCACCAAGCTGGGTGGGCATGGGCATGGATATGCCAAAACAACGAAAAGGAAGAAGAAGAAGAAGAAGAAGAAGAAGAAGAAGAAGGCGACAGCAGCACCAGCAGCGTGGGCAGAAGAAGAAAGCGAGGCGTAGACGCCATGGTATCTACCTTTGGTTTGTTTTTTTTTTGGTTGGGAGGGTTGGTTTTTTTTTTTTTCTCATACATTAACAACCCGTCCACGTCCTGTGCTTCTTCAAGGGGCCCCACCTATCCACCCATATAAAAACTAGCAAGGCCAACTTTTTGTGGCCTTGCAAGCCATGAGTTCCACGTTGTTCAAGGAAGCTTGTGATGAGTCAAAGTTGAAGAAGAAGGTGCCTTCAACTTTTGAGACTTATTTAGTAGATCATAGATAAGTACTTTATATGTTTTTGGTCCCTAATCATGTTAGAACCATGAGTTATATTTCTATCATTTGTGTGTGTGTGTGTGTGTGTGTGTGTGTGTGTGAGAGAGAGAGAGAGAGAGAGAGAGAGAGGATTATTTGTTGTATAGGACCTCACTTCACAACCTATTGCAATCAATCTCATGGTTATTTTTGTGGTGGTAGATCATGAATTTCGAATTAGAAACCTACAACACCCAATCAGCAAAAAATTAATCACAATGATATATTTCTCCATTGCTTCCATCATTAGTCTCATCACAAATACACTAGCAAGCTAACCAATCTATAGCTCCAGAGTTCGCGACTAGAGACCTCGGGGCCTTCTTACTTGGGCAGTGGCGCAAAGGGATATTTTCAAGCCCACTTTGTAAGTCTACCCTATACCCATTTGTGTAATTTGATTATTGATTGTTTTTTTTTTTGCTCTTGGGGTTTTTTCGTAAGACACGTTGGAATAAAATGCTCTCTTTATATGATCAAAATTTGGAATGTTTGTGCAGCCTTCCGCTGTGGGACGTTCTCCTACACATGACGAGTACATGTATGTGTATTCCCACGGTACATAGGCAGTACTTGAGTTATTTTAGAGGCAGGGCGTGTGTATACACTGGGATGCTGCTCCTCAAGTTTGACATCATATCCATTTTATGTTCTTTAAACTTGCTACTCTCTCCCACTTTGCATCATGTTATTTTTGTTTTAAAACTTTGAACCTCTTCAAAAACAAGTTATTTGTGCTTACTTCTCATACATAAGCTCAAAACAACTTTTTCTCAATCCTTTGGCCACTAAGTCTACAACAATATATATATGTCATTTCCTCAAAGATTTTGTTGTTACTATTCTTTTTGTGTTAGGTAAGCAAAGCCCGTAAACCAGTCAGTCCATATTGTTTGATAAAGCTTTTGCCTTAAGAGTTTAAAGGAAACTATAGCTACGAGTGAGTTAGAAGCACGTGCATGCAAACACAAGCAGCATGTTTGCTTTTTCGATAGTTTTAGACTTTCGAGCACGCACAGGTGTGAGCACCCAATTTTCTTTCGGCTTTCAAATCCACACACACACACACACACACACACACACACACACACACACACACACACATTTTAAGAGAAAATGTATGATTCTGATATATATATATACACTTTATTTTTTTTGTAGCAACTGCAAAATACTTATGGGATAAAGAAACACATGTCAATCACACAAACTTGGGCAAAAACCAGTGGCCAGGTTTATGTGAATAAAAAATTAATTTTTAAATTAAAAAGCTGTGATTGAGTTGGAGCCAAAGCATCTTTTTGCATATATTAGAAGCACGTTTTGCTTACTTTAGAGTGAGCATTTTGAGTATTGTAAGCAATCTCATTTCATATTGTTGGTTAAAGAGATCAACAAATCTTCATAAAAATGCACTTGGATCTTACAAGAGTATGAGCAAGCAAAACATCTCAAGGCATCATGCACAAATCTAGTGTGACTTTAATAGGAAAAAGTTTTTCCTAGAAGTATGCTTAGAGA
This sequence comes from Diphasiastrum complanatum, assembly GCA_029204225.1. Lineage (NCBI taxonomy): Eukaryota > Viridiplantae > Streptophyta > Lycopodiopsida > Lycopodiales > Lycopodiaceae > Diphasiastrum > Diphasiastrum complanatum. Next base: position 3,817 of record MU834271.1, on the reverse strand, counting down.
GCAACAAAGCTTCAAATAAAGTCACCTTGAAGATTAAATGATTGTGAATAATCATGAAGTTGTGAAATAATAGTGAATCAAAAAATAATGAATGATGAATCATTAAAATACTAAATAGTGTCTTTGTTAATACAAAATTGTAACTCTTTTATTTAGCAAAATCATGACTTTCATGAATATTGAATAGAGATCTATGACTACTAGTCATGAGACTTGTGTATATTAGAAGTGAACTTCATGAATAGAAAACATGAATTACAAATATCAAATTTTGACAAAAGGAATATAGAATTGGAAGTCGTGAAACTTTTTTGAATATTGGTTGTGAACTTGTAAATATGAAATTGTGAACATTGTGAGTACTTATTTTGGTTAGCAACTATGAAATTGTCAATATTCAATTTTGAGAATCATGGCTACTTACTTGGAATCACAACTTCAATAAAAAAAAATTGTGAAATCATAAATATCATGATTATTTTTTTGAATAATAGATGTGAAACTATGAATATTCAATTTGAAAGTCATGACTACTTTTGTGGATTCATAGCTGCAATCATCAGAGTGGGGAGATTTTACATATGTATATGTTCTTGAAGTTGCCTAACAATCTCATCCTCTTTCTTTTGGCTTATCTTGTATTCAATTGTAGATTTTCGATCCACTTTGTCACCTCCAAAATCCGAGTCACTACAGGCTCTTAAGCCAAGACTAGTCCCTTTGTAGAGTATGCCAAAATTTCTAGTTGATGAGATATATCTTAGAACTCTTTTGGCCATCTTCCAATGTGACACAAGAGGGCTTTGCATATATCGAATTAACTTTCCAACACTATAACTAAGATAAGGTCTAGTTATAGTTAAATAACTTAAGGAGCCTATAAGCCTTATATAGAGAGTGATGTCCTCAAAAGATGCTTCATCACCACTTATAGATGCTTTTACATTTGCTCCATGGGAGTCTCAATGCCTTTACAATTCTTCATTCCAAATCTATCTAGGATGGATGTGGCATATTTAAATTAACATATGAAGCTAAAATCCAATCCTCTTATGACCTCTATTCCTATAATGAAGTGCAATAGGCCAAGATCAACCATCCTAAACTCTTTAGATAAAACAATCTCAACATCTCTTGTTCAATCTAGATCATCTCCACTTAAGATTATGTCATCAACATACAATACAAGTACAATGATCTTTCCATCATGAAATCTTAGATACAATGATGGATCATATGAACTCAATACAAAATTGATGGAAATAAGAAAAGAGTTTAGCCTAGAGTACCATGCTCTGGGTGCTTGCTTTTTTCAAGAAACATTATTTTCCTTCAAGCCCCTCCATGATGAAGCCCTCGGGTTGCCTCACATGTAGATCTCTACCTCCAAGTAGCCATTGAGGAAGACATTTGTAACATCAAATAGCTTCCAATTGAAAGTAGTAGCAAGACTAATGATCAATCTTATTGTAACTAGCTTAGCCACAGGAGCAAAAGTTTCATCATAATCAATGCCTTTACTTTGCAAATAAACTTTTGCTACAAGCCTTGCTTTATACTTATTTATTGATCCATCTTGGTTATACTTCAATCTATACACCCACTTGCAATCAAGTGGTTTCTTCCCTTGAGGAAGATCAACAAGTTTTCAAGTATGATTCTCCATGAGAGCATCATACTCCACTTGCATAGCATCCATCCAACTTCTTGATTTACAAAGCATTGAAGTAAGAAAAGTATCATGAAGTGAAAGATGAAATGCCTTCCCTTTGATTGCCTTTGCCAATGTAAGCGAGCCTTGCTGGCTTGACCCTTGCTCGAGTGGATCTTCTTGGAATCCTCGGGTCTTGAGATGGATCCTCAAGCTCTTGATCACTTTGAAGCTCCTCCTCCATCCTAACATGTTGTTTGACATCAAGGTGATTAGTAACCCCTTTGATAGAAGTGGCATCATCCTTCTTCCTTGTATCCAAGGATCGGTGAACATCGTTGTTGGAAGAAGGAGGGTGTGTGAGTGTGAGAGACGAAAATAAATAGCTCGAAAAGAAAACGAACACGAAAAAGAAGCAAACTCAAAACTCGAATGAGAAACGAACTAGAATGGAATGTGTTTGTGCGCAGCGGAATGAGCTATATTACTTCTTCTGTAAGCATGACTACGCCTATCAGAAACAAACAGAACGTTAGTGATAGAAATCACGGTCATTCTGATTACGTAGCCAAACATTAACAAAACACCAGAAGAATAATTTGTCGCAAACAACTAGACAAATTATTAGTCACGAATGATTCGCGAAAGAGTTAGACTGAGCTCGACTGATCATCAGTCGCGAATGATTCGCGAAAGGCAAGACTAAATATTAGTCGTCAACAACTAGACTAATAATAACTCGCTAAGAACATATTACCAGATTGAGCAACAAGAAAAGTCAGACATGATGAAGATTAAGCATAGCAATATTGACACAAATCTGAACGCAAATCAAAGAGCTGTTATCAGATTAAGTATAGCAAAATATACATGTCAATAATGCGGTAGAGCACAAGACAATAGCGGATGAAACCACGTGCTCTACAAAGCTAATTCAATCTGTAAAAGGGAATGAAGCTATTACTGACAATAAAGAATCAATGCGCAAGGCATCTACTTCGTCTATCTCTGATAAGCTTTTGATGCTATATTTACACACACTTGTTCTTGATTTCTCTCAATCAATCTGAATACGCAAATGTTATTTCAGTATATATACACAATGGTACAAGTGTGCAGATGAAGAAAGTACAAAGTGGATGTGCTGTCTGTAGGAAATCGTGGGTGGCTGTTGTCGTTGTCAAGTCTATTAGCACAGTTGCATGGAGTGAGCGTGAAAAGGGCCGTGATGTCACCTTTTGCTGAGATGAACGTTGGTGAAGATTTCACCTTTTCTTCGTCTGTGATTACTTGTATTTATGCAGACAATCGCGTTTTATTCGTCTGTCTTATTTTACATGTAAATATGCAGACTGTGCGACAACGTGAGTTTTTTATGCAGCATGAATGGAGGCAGATTAAAATGGGATTTAGGAGAGTAGAGGAGATAAATCCAACAATTGCAAGTAGATCCAAATATTCTTAGATCTTTGAGACTAGGCCTCCTCAACATATAGAGCCTCGAATGGCGTAATTCCTCCAATGCTTGTTTGGTCAATCTATTGTAAACAAATTAGCACAAGTAATTGCCTCACCCCAAAATGGTTTTGGTAGAGAAGCATCTAGCCTTAAGGCTTTGGCACACTCACATAGAGATCTATTTTTTTTTCTCGACCACTCCATTTTGTTGAGGGATATAAGAACAAGTTAACTCTCTCTTAATTCCATTAGCATTAGAAAAGTCTACTCAATTTATTGGAAGATGTACTCTTGTTATGTTACCACAAACGGTACAATCTTCAGTGACGACCTCACAAGGGGTAGGACCACAGGGTGCATTATCAAAATGTTTTAGTGCCATGCGTCACCATCCTAGGTGGTCACATGTCACCAGCGGGACCATGCTTGATGGTGTTGGATTATTCTACTATCAGGAGTCATTCATCCGAATAATCGATCTCTAATCTGCATCCATTTCAATATCCAGTTCTACAGTTTTATTCGAGTGTTTCTTCTACACAGTCTCCAGAAATACTCAGGAATCGCTCAATAGGTGGGCTGGCATCTCAGACAACCTCGACATATCGATGACTCTGACGAAAGTCAAAGGAGTTAACATGTCCAAGGATGACAATGACTGTTCCGCCTGATATGAAGCTAAAAAACTTGCCCAAAATCTGCCTTTGC